>JBAGKK010115522.1:0-25409 GCA_037177015.1 Euceroptres primus
TTTAACCTCAGGGGCCTTTCCTCTATCCGCAACCTGAGGACGCGCTACGTAGTGGTGACAGGTACCCACCAAGTAGACCCCTAATATCCTTAAGTTTTCAAAATAGACCTAGGGGTGGTTTCAAATAGAACCTTCAGACAAATGTTCAAAATGACAATTTTCAATGTGTCAAAGTCCCCAGATAAATGTCATTTTTGACATTTATCTGCAAATTCTTTTTGAAACCTCCTCTAGGTGTAATTTGAAAACTTCTGCATAATATGCGTGCTTCAGGAGGGTTGTCGGATGTGATCCCAATAGTCAGAAATCAAGTTAAAAATTTTTTGGGGACATTGATACTTTGAAAATTGTCATTTTTGACAATTAGATGGAAGTTCTTCTTGAAACCACCCCAAGGTCTAATTTGAAAACTTGAGGATATTTGGGGTGCCTCAGGAATGCTGTCTGAAGTGATGTCAATAGTCAGAAATTCAATTTAGAATTTTTTGGACGCCCTGATGCTTTGAAAATTCTCATTTTTGCCATTGTCTGAAAATTCTTTTTGAAACCACCACTAGGTCTAATTTTAAAACTTGAGGATATTAGGGGTGCCTCAGAAAAGTTATCTGAAGTGATCTCAACAGTCAGAAATGCAAATAAAAATTTTTTGGTGAGTCTGATACTTTGAAAATTCTTATTTTTGACATTTATCTGAAAATTCTTTTTGAACCCACCCCTAGGTCTTATTTGAAAACTTAAAAATATTAGGCGTGCCTCAGGAATGTTGTCGAAAGTGGTGCTAATAGTCAGAAATGCAATTTAAAATTTTTTTTTGCACCCTGAAACTTTGAAAATTTTCATTTTTGACATTTGTCCGAAAATTCTTTTTGAAACCACCACTAGGTTTAATTTGAAAACTTGAGGATATTAGGGGTGCCTCAGGAATGTTGTCTGAAATGATGTCAACAGTCAGAATTGCAAATAAAAACTTTTTGGTGGGTCTGATGCTTTGAAAATTTTCATTTTTGATATTTATCTGAAAATTCTTTTTGAAACTACCCCTAGGTCTAATTTGAAAACTTAAGGATATTAAGAGTGCATCAGGAATGTTGTCTGAAATGATGCCTATAGTCATAAATGCAATTTAAAATTTTTTTGGCACCCTGATACTTTAAAAATTATAATTTTTTTGAATTATCTGAAAATTCTTTTTGAAACCACCCCTAGGTCTTTGGCGTCTCTGATAGTTTGAAAATTGTCATTTTTTACACTTATCTGGAAATTCTTTTTGAAACCACCCCTTAGTCTAATTTAAAAACCTAAGGTTAATGGGGGTTCCTATTGAAGATTTCTGGAAGCGATATCAACAGTTACAATTATTATTTAAAATTTTTTTGGGGACTTTGATAGTTTGAAAATTTTCATTTTTGACACTAATTTTGAAATTCTTTTAGAAACCACCCCTAAGTCAAAATTGTAAGCTTTTTGAGAATAGGGGATTTTAGGAATGTTTGCGGAAGAGATTTCAATAGTCAGAATTGCAATTAAAAAGTGTTTTGAAGCTTTGGTATTAGAAAAATCAGAAACTCTAACATTTATCTAAAAGTTCTTTGAGAAACCACCACGGGGGCTTTGAAAACTTGTCGATAATAGGGTAATACAATAAGTATAAATGTTATTTGTACATTAAAAATGCGCAATTAATGAAATTAAAAAATTTTCATTTTTGAAAATTTTCAAAAATTCTTAAATCAACAAATTTTTTTTTAAATTTCTGTTTTTAGAATATTGTTTCTTATTAAAAACTGTATATGCAAAAAATTTCCCTAATATTTTGCATATACATTTTTTTCGCGCATAGGAAAATTGTTTTGAATTTACCAGGTTACTTAAAATTCAGTTTTTCAAAAACAACAAAAAACGACATTTTGCTTTTTAAGGATCTGAAAGTAAGCATTTCAAGCTTTATTTTTAGTTTTAAAAAAAGAAAAGAAAAAGTTGAACTTTAAAAAAAAACAAAAATATTTTTGATTTTTAAAAATGATGGCTAAATTTTAAAATTTTCAAAATTTTTTTTATTTCATTCGAAAGACTTGGAAAAAATCTATCGAAAACGTTTGGGTCAAAATTTTTTATATGCCATACATAAAAAGATTTTTATATCCGAAATCAACGGGAATAGATCTGAAGAGGAAAGAAAAACACTCTCTAACAATATCTTTTTTAAAAATCTACATTAGCAATACATATATTTAACGTAAAAAATAGTTTACGAGATATGAATTTGTTAAATAATATTGTGCGTTTTTCAGGGAAGACAAAGCGAAGATAAATTTTCATTGTTGCAAAAAAAATCACGATCGAATATTTGCTATTGGATTCTCAAATTGAATAGTTCAAAGCATTAAAAAACATTTTTTTCTAAATTTCAGAATTCAAAAATGATAGAAAAAAAATAAAAAATAATATTCTAACCTGATTAGTTTCCGATTTACGGCCTTCCAAAATCCCGGGTTTTATTAAATTTTTTATCCGAAAATCGGAAATCTCTGTTTTTTTAAATAGCTTGTTTCCTAGATGTCACAGGGGAAAGTTCTATGAAATTACTGATTTTTTATAAATAAACAAATAAATATTTAAACAAATTGAATTTAAAAATGCCAAAAATGCATATTTGAGGACGAAGATGAAAAATTTGTTTAAACATTTATTTTTTAATTCATAAAAAATCAGTAAATATCTAATTGATATTTTTTTAAGATGTAATAAGAGTCCGTGAGAGAAATTGCATTTAAAAAATGTCAAAAAATGCATATTTGAAGAAGATGAAGAAAAATTTAATTGAAAATTTCTTATTTTATTTATAAAAATTCAGTAAATATCTAATTGGTATTTTATTAATTTGCAATAAGCCTCCCTGGGCGAAATTATAGCTCAAAAATGCTGAAAAATGCATATATCAGACACGAGGAGGTAACATTTGTTTAAATAATTTTTTTTATCAATAAAAAATGACTTAACTATTTATTTTTAATCAATTCACGTTCAGAGCATGCCTCTCTAATTTTCAACTTTAGACGCTGTTTTTTTGTTTAATTAGAGGAAAATGTATTATGCATGAATTTAGTCAAAGGTTTTGCTTTCATTTAACGACAGAATCAATGCAGACGACTAAGAAAACGTTTATATTCATTCTCAAGTATATTTTTTTTAGTAATATTTAATTCTGAATATTTTCTCAATAAAGCGATAAAAATTCTGTCAAGTAATTTTAGAGGAAATATGAAACTAAGTCATTTGCATAAAAAGATTATGTACGTACAGTAAAAAAGAGTACTTAAAATTTTTCTGGGTTTAAGCAAAATTGATTCTGAATTTAAGACTCAATTCTGAATTTCGGGTAACGTGGTATTAAATTTAGACCAATATTGCTCAAATTAAGACAAAATATTACTGAATTTAAGCAACAGTGGTCTAAATTTTATACCACGTTACCTGAATTTCAGAATTGAGTCTTAAATTTAAAAACAATGTTGCTTAAATTAAGACAAATTTTACTGCATTTTCAAAACATTTTAAGGTGTAACAATTTTAAGTATTCTTTCCTACTGTATAAGTTGTGTTACAAGATATTTTTGAGTCCAACGGACCTTTCCAAATATTTGACTAAATTTTCGGTCAAGCTGTAATCTTGTAAGTTAACGAATCATATTGACATTTCCTAGAGCAATAGAAAATCAAATTCAGAGTTGAACTTTAAATCCTTCTGCAAGCAAATCCTTCTTATGACAAAGTTTGGTATCAAATCAAGGAGAGAGGCGTTCGCAATTTTCACGAAATAACGTTGAGCCGCGTATATTTATCTTGCGGCTCTAGACGGTGCAATATCACGCAATATCGCAACTTGAGCTAAATGGAACCTCACGACAAACTCGTCTATTTCACGTAGATATCTTTTATCTCTAAGGACTCGAGACAACCTTGACTTTTCTCAAAGTTAATTAAATATATTTTCATTATCTAATTTATTTATTTTCAACCAATGCGCATGAAAATTTTTATTTGAGGATTTTCAGAATGATTGAAAATTCGGAAGATGGCAGCAATATCATTGTAATTTAATTTAACAAATGTATTTATATTTATGGCTTTATACATGCTCCTAATGAAAAATCAGGTCAAAATTCTGCTTATGAAATATAGAGGAAACTGTAATTTTGCACCCTTTGTGCAGAATTAACTGGAGAAAAAATTTCACTGTTGAAATGAGAAAATTATTTTTTTTATCAGTAAATGAAAAAATCAGAAAAAAGTTTTTAGTTAACCCGTTAGCTCAATTTCCTTGTAATTCACATTTAAAAAAATTCAAGCTTCAAACATGAAGCTGCAGGGCGGTTTCTAGAAAAAATTTAATAAGCAATTATATTATACGTACACATAATTTTCTGTACTTTTTTCACAATGAAAACTTTCCTCCACCTAAGAACAATACCTGTTATATATTTATTTTTTAATTTATTTTAACTCAACAAAAATGTATAAAGTCTAATAGAACTTAAAAGGATAAAAAATAAATGTTTACAGTTCAAAATGTTAAAAAGTTTTCGAATACAGCAAGAATTATTTACCAATGCAACAAGTGCATTCTCTGAAACTGGAAAATACTCTTAGTCCAACTGAAAACGAGTCGACTGCACCTCATGAAACGTAGGTATTTACTTCACATAAACAATAGATACGAGCTTCTACTTAGACCACAAGTTTGCACTTAAATGCCGTGCACATCTTTTTGGTTTTTATTCATACTTGGTAGAGTGAGTTTCACAGTTTAAAGTGAAAAGTCTGCTGTTTCAGGTTTAGTATTTACTGCACTTTTGCCCTTCAGAGCTAATTGTTCAACTTCAGGGATGTATTTCAGTGTTTTAATGTGTTATATATTTCTGAGATTAATTATTTTTTTTACTATCAGTAAGGAAAACAAAAAGAGGAGAAAAAATTTAAGTAGAAAAGTAATGTTTTCTCAGACAGGAGATGCGTCTGACTAATAATTCACTTCACCCACTGACAAAAATTGCAGTCAATTGTTTGTTATTTAGTAATCATGAATTATTTATTGGAGTTATATTTTCATGAAATTGTTTCTAAGATTCTAGATTAAGAGTCATAAAAATTGTGTTCTTTGAAAACATCATTATTTTTATGTAATATTTTACGTGTCAATTCACGTTAAATTTTTCTCATCTACCCTAAGTTTTTTCGAGAATAGCCAGCGTAACGTCGTGTAATCACGTAACTGGAGGACGTTTTGACGAGGTATAGAAGAAATAAATAACGTGGTCACGTGCAAAGTCACATTTTATGAGAACCATAGAGTAAAGAGTAAACGAAGTTATCAAAGTTTTCAAGGAAAAGACATAGGAATAGACGATATGATCTCCTTAAGGTGGCCATTTTTGACCTCCAGTCGGTTAAGCTCACACCATGACCTCGTCTGAACATCCTCATTTATTTTCCTTCTTTTACTCTCTGATATTTCTTTTACTTTCCATTTCATTGCAGTATTTTCAATACCTACATTATTGCTTTTTAATTGGAAAAATATTGTGCTTTGAATTTTTCTTCTTAAATATTATACATATTTTTGTAATATATCAGGAGTTTAAATATTTAGGGGAAACCCAAAGACTTTAAATTTAAAAAGAAATCAGAATTGAATCCAACTTCAATTTGCAGAAATTAAATAAGTGATAAATTCAATAGAAAGCATCGATTAATTTATTTTGAGTTCATTTTTAAATTGTGCACGTTTATCTGCCGAGAGTTTGGTCAAATATAAGTGAGGAATTGTAGGAGCTGTAGGAATTCGAATTCTGTGAAAATCAAATACATTGTGGATCTCTTAGGAAGGCGAAAAAGTTCAATCGCTCTCGATGTTTACGTGACCTGGATGCGTTTGCGATTCTTTGAATCGGACGTAAATCTTTTACGATTCCATTTATTTGATGAAGTCACTCGGATTTTATACCTCATTTTGAGTAAATAAATAAACACTTCCAATCGGTTGACTCTAATTCAAATTGTGAATGTAGATCAGATTTTATGAAAATGTTTTATATCCGAAAGGATATTGAGTTAAAATTAAACAACTGTAATAATTATTATTTATTATTTTAATTATTTCTTATGGCAATTTCTACTTTCCACTAATATTAATTTTAAATTCCTATAAGACTATCACATAAAAAATATATATTGAAGTTGCAATCAAAAGAGTTAATATAAAGTTCACCAATTGAGGAAAAAGAAGTTTTATTTGCTTTATAAAAGTGCACTTCAGCAAATTGGCCGCATTTCTTTTCCTTGAAAGTTTTGTGAGGATAGATGATTTTGCTATTCTTGAGTTCAATGGCAAGAATAAAGTGCTAACAAGGCAGCTTTTGATGTAAGTTATACGAGAATTTTGATTCCACTCGGAGTACCTATGTTTCTGCGATTCGTGGAAATCCTTATTAATGATGTACTGTACAATGCGCTTCTATTAGGAGTCAGAGAACCTTCATTCCGCCAATATTTAACAATTTTCAAAATATGTTCCTATATTTTTTATGAATTTTATTAACTTTCTTTTTTTAAATAAAATTTGCAAAGTAGACAAATTTCATTTGTAATAAATCGGAAAGATAAAAAGAGTTATGTAAGTGTTTAAATAAAAAGATTTGTGAATGTTCAAAAAGAAAATTCATGTAATAATTACTGCAGTTATTTGGAAAACATACATTATACGAAACAATTTAAAAAAAATAAAAATAGTTCAGATAATTAAAATTTTTGAATAAGAAGCTGCCCATAGACTTTTTTCTGGAATTCGTGATATTAAATATTTTTATATATGAGGAAAGATCTGAAGAAAAAGCTTTACTATATTTAAATTTTTTCACACATTTTAACAAATAAAAACACAGTTCAGAGTTTGATTTTTATAGTCTTAAAATTAGTATAGGTAACATCTTTTTTAATAGACATAAAGGATTAAAGAACAGTTTAGTCATTCTATTCAGAAACATAGTTAAACGCCGATTTTCAAATCGACACCACTTTTGGTGTTATTTCTAGATGCAACAAATTTGAGAACATCGTTCTCAAGATGAGAATCTAGAGATAAAGTGTTAACTTGAGACTGTTTTTTCTCATTTTGAGAATCGTAGAATCTCGAATCGAACTGTCATCCAGCTGTCAAAACAATTTTGTTCCCAGCAATTTCTACCAAATGCATGACAATTGTCAAGTTAAAGATAATATAAATAACATAATTTTTAATTTCCTTTTATTCAACAGCGTGTTCCTATGATTTCAAAAAAATTTGCAGTGTTTGAAAACGTAGGTTAAGATCACACAGTTTTCCATGTCAATCTAAGCTTTAAATCCGATGCAGATATTATAAAATGCATTGAAAAATTTCTATTTTTGAATTTTCATGCTCGCACCCCCCAAATTTGTTCGAATCCACCAAAAAATAAGTGCGTTTTGTTTGAAAAAAAAATATATTTAGAGGTTCCCCAAGCCCCATGAAGTTTAACACGTATTTCCCATAAGAAAAAAAGACGTTTTTGTAAATTTTATTCAGAATCGTCAACATTAGGTAAATCGAGTTCAAACTGAACATTTCTCTTCTTGATTAGCCACAGAATTCGAATAAAAAATAAGTTTTCAAATATCACCTTCATAAGTCTGTTTTATAGGGTCCCAAAAGAACCCTATAAGTGAGAAATTGGGCTTTGCGAGTTTTTGGTGCTAATTTTCCCATTTTTTCGCGGTTTTTAAAATACAGATTGCTTCTAATATATAAAATATTACTTTCTACTGATAATTAGACGTTCACATAAACTGTTTAAACAATTTATTATTGTTTATAGCAATTTTCTCTTAAAATAGAGTTAGAAAGACGTGGTTTTTGCGAATTTATCAACTTTTTAACTTTTCAGTTAGAGCGAGGCAATAATCAATTAAAGTTAACAGAAATAATTTTTGAAACAATTTATTATCATGTATAACAATATTCTCTTAGAATTTTGCTAGAAAGTTGCGGTTTTTTCTAAAATTTTTCACCTTTTGTATACTTTTGAGTTAGAGCGAGGTAATAATCAAATAAGGTTAACATAAATAATTTCTGAAACAATTAATTATTATTTTTAATAATTTTCTCTTTAAATAATGCTAGAAATTTGAAGCTTTTCCTGAAATTTTTAACTTTTTGTCCACTTTTCACTTCGAGTGAGGTAATAATTAAAGAAATTTAACAAAAATAATTGTTTAAATAAATTGTTATATATTATTATATATTACTTATACTACCTATATATTTATTATTTATTATTATATATTATTATTTCCTATATTAATGCTAGATAGTTGCGGTTTTTTCCTGAAATTTTTAACTTTTTGTCCACTTTTCACTTTGTGAGGTAATAATTAATGCAAGTTAACAAACATAATAGTTTAAACATTTAATTTGTAATTATAACAATAATGTCTTAGAATAATGCTAGAAAGATGCGGTTTTTTCTAAAATTTTCCATCCTTTGTCAAATTTTTAATTAAAGTGAGGTCATGCTTTTTTCGAGTTAATAAACATAATTGTTCAAACAATTTATTATTATTTCCATTAATTTTCTTTTCGAATAGTGCTAGAAAATTGCGGTTTTTTCTGAAATATTCAGCTTTTTGTACACTTTTCGCTTAAAGTGAGTTAATAATTAATGCAATTTAACAAACATAATTGTTTAAACAAATAATTATTATTTATAAGTATTTTTTCCTATATTTATGCTATAAAGTTGCGTTTTTTTCTGAAATATTCAACTTTTTTTCCACTTTTCACTTAGTGAGGTAATAATTAATGCAAGTTAATTATTTGATTTAGGCATTTTTGATATCCATATATGCACATTATCATCGATATCAAAATGTTTTCTCCAGGTAAGGAGGGGGAGGAGGGGGACTGATAGTAAAATGTGTGCAATTTCCAATTTTTCTTTTACGTTTTGCTATAAACTTCGTGTTTATAATTAATAAAAAAAACTTTGACAAGTCATTTATAGAACCACTCCTTCCACTTACTCCTAATTATTCCATCATTTGCGTTTTTATTTAAATTAATATTATTAAAACATTAGCAAAAGTGTGAAAACACTTCACTTTGAAAAAAAAGTACTATTTAAAAAATGATTCTTGTTGATATTTATTTATTATTTGTTCATAACTAAAAAGTCAAAACAAAACTGAAGATTTTAGAAAAAAGTGCAACTTTTTTGCATTACTTTAAGAGAAGATAGTTACAAACAATAATCAATTTTTTAAATAATTATGCTCGTTAACTTGTATTAATTATTACCTCACTAAGTAAACAGTGGACAAAAAGTTAAAAATTTTAGAAAAAACTGCAACTATCTAGCATTACTATGGGAGAAGATAGTTATAAATAATAATAATTTGTTTAAACTGCAACTTCCTAGCATTATTCAAAGAGAATATTATTAAAAATAATAATAAATTATATAATCAACTCTGTTTGTTAACTTGAATTAATTATTACCTAACTCTGATTGAAAAGTAGACAAAACGTGGAAAATTTTGGAAAAAACCGCAACATTCCTGCATTATTCTAAGAGAATATTGTTATAAATAATAATAAATTATTTAAACAATTTTTTCTGTTAACTTAAATTGATTATTGCCTTGCTCTAACTAAAAAGTTGAAAACAAGTTGAAATATTCGGAAAAAACCGCGACTTTCTTACTCTATTCTAAGAGAAAATTGAGATAAACAATAATAATAATAATTCAGTGCTGTCGCAAAATTCGAAAAAGTGACTTTATTCTATAGAGAGCTATGCATGAAGTTCACTTATTTATTCCTAGGGAGTTTCATATGAAACGCAATTACATTCATGTTACAGCTGGGAAGTTGAAATTTGTCGAATTCACATTTTGGGAATCTTGACAAATGAGCTAAAACAAAATTAACACCCGCAGTTTTCTGTGAATTCATTTTTAAATTAATACTTTTTATTTTTCATTTCTAAACAGTCAGCTAAAAATGTTTAACTTTAATAAAATATGTTTTCTTCTGCTTGTCTAACAAATACTTTTCTCTGGAATTCAGAAAAAAGTTATTACTCAATCTGTATGTGGAAAACGAAGTGGGACTTTAAGTCTCAACTTTTTGGAAGTATACGTTTTAAAATTATCCTTTTTCATGAGTCCTTGCAAACTACTAACACATAAATTCATTTAAATATTGGAATTTAAAAAAGTAAGAAAAGAGAAAAGAAGAGGATTGCAAACTATTTGACGTTTTCTAGTAACCTCGATCATGTCCTGCACAAGGATTGGAATCCTTATCCAAGGATCAAGTCTTTCCGGCGGCCGTGAGCGTGACTGCTGCATAGTTCTAGAATCTAGATGACATTTTCTTTATTACGTATCAGTACGTGCAGAGCAATAATATTATTGCATTATGAAAAAAAAGAGAGAGAGAAGAGGTCAGTGCTTTGCCTTCTTGTCTTAGACCATGATCCAGTGAGGCTGGTCCATGTCCTATATTGAACTTAGAGAATCCTACCTGCCTGCACTTGCCTAATATTATTCACAACGTGTCGCAGGCTAAATCGTTCGCAATTTCCAGAGTGGATATAACCAGCAGAAAGCACTGCAAAGTTCCCTATTTCCGGTTAAGGTCCAATGGTTACATTCCAATTTGAGTACAAGCGATATCATTTGGTGTAATGGTTTTGGAAATAGAAATACCTATGAGGTCCTGTATAATACCTCCAAAGAGATTTCAAACCGAACCCAACTCAAGTATAATAGTGCGAAGTTCCTGATAATGTTCGGAAAATCAGGCTCAATAAACTTGTATTATATTATTGAAAATTAGTTTCCTATGGGTGTAAGGATCATTAAAGAAAAGACTGAGAAATTATTCCTTCACACTTAGAAAAATGTTTGTTTGAATCAAACAAAAGAATTTGTTTGATTTCATTTCATATCACTAAAAGAAACAAATTTTCTGTTTCAATTAACAAAACATTTATTTTATTTAATTAAATGAAAAATATCTACCTTATTAATTGAAACAAATAATCTGTTTGCTACTCATTGTTTGATTTAAAGAAAGGATTTTCTTAAATTAAATACATTTGAGTTTATACAAATATTTGTTTCAAAAAAATATTGAACAAACATATGCTAACGATAAAATATTGAACAAACAAATTTTAATAAAATATTGAACAAATATGAAGAATAAAAATATTCGAACAAAAAATATAATCCGCAAAATGGAGATACAATCAAGGATCAAGTCAGTCCCCTATTCCCCTTTTTTCCCCTTTCCCTTATTTCCCCCTTTTTTCTCAGGATCTCCTAAAATCCCTATTTTTGAGAATTTTCCTCTTTTTACCCTTTTGTATAACCGTTTGAACTCCAGAGTTTCGAGAATGTTGCAGAATCATTTAAAATCCTCTAAATCTACAAAAGACTCGCATAATTTCGAATAATTCTTCTAGACTGTTTCCAGAATCTTTCTAAAGTTTTACAGACTTTTTGGAAATCTAGAAAAAAATCTGAAAGAGACTAGAAGATTTTACAAGTTTATGGTAGAATTAAAAAGATTTTTGAGGATTCCAAAAGATTCTGAAATAGAGTAGAATATTTTTAAAAATTATAATAGAGTTTGAGGTGTATTTGAAGATTTTAGAAAACTCTGAAAAATTCTGGATAACTCTCTCAGAGTTAAAAAAATTCTGGGAAATTTTAGAAGGTTCGAACCTCCTAACTAGACAATGCTGGAGGGTTTTAGAAGATTCTGGAAGAATCAAGAAATCTCTGAAAGATTTTAAAACATAAAAAATCTTGTCGAAAAATCCAGGAGATTTCATGAAGGAGTTTAGAAAACTCTAGAGAGTTCCAAAAGTTCTAAAAGTCTAGTTTGTGGAATATTTTATGAAATTCTAGACAGAGATATGAGACTTTTGAGAATATTTTAAGATTCCTGGGAATTTTAGTAGAAAGTTTGATAATTTCATAATTCAGAAATCTCAATTCTTTTCTGCAATTTTATAAGCCTAAAGTTTTTATGATCATTTTTAATCGTCAAGTTTTTTGTTCGAATATATTTTCTGTCGGAATTTCACTCTTTCGTTAACTTCTACGTGTTAGTAAAATGTTTTTTTCGGGAATATTATATTAGAGCCTCTGATAATTTTATTAATGATTTAATTGCTCGTTTAGTTGTAGTCAATATAATTTTATTTGTTAATTTAATTTGACTTTCCTTGTAAAAATGTTGTTTTTATTAACTTTTAATGGCTTCCTTGGTATTTTTAAAAGAAACAAATTTTCCCCTTTTTTATAAAAAGGAATCCCCTATTTTCCCTCAAATTGAACTTCTAAACCGCTGTAATCCCTGTACAATGAATAATTCCTTAGAAAAACGCTAGCATATTTTACTGCGTCTGAAACATGTTGCAGTACGGTTAGTGGTGTCTTACACTTAATATTTCTTATCCATTAAATTAAACATTTTTTAAATCTATTTTAAAAATTGAGTAAAGTTTAAAGAAATAAAATATTTACTTCATTTAAAACAAAAAATGTTTGAAGCAAATAAGAACTTTATTTAATTTAAACAAGAGATTTATTTTATCTAAATAAAAATTTATTCAAATCAAATAAATAAGGACCAATCAAGGATTTCTTTGAATTAAACAAACACTTGGTTGGCTCTATATCAACATGATAGTTTGTTTGATTCAAACAAATTTTTTTTTAATCAAACCAATTTTTGTTTGAATCAAACGAACACTTTTCTGAGTGATAAATTAGGACAAATCAAGAATTTCTTTGCATAAAACAAACGTTTGGTTGACCCTATATAAATATGATAGTTTGTTTGATGTAAACAAATTTTGTTTGAATCAAACATACACTTTTCTGAGTGTATATGTTCAATACGAAATATAGTAGATTATTTTTGCAATTGTAACTTTTAAATCCTCGTTTAATTACAATTATCAATTATGATTTCAAAATACATAAGGCTCATCATGAAAATGTTGAACATTAAATGGAAATGTGGAAAATTAGGGGCCTTAAAATTCCCAACTTTTTGGCCATGACCATTATAATTTTGAAATCAAGAAGCCAAATCAAAGTGTGAAGATACTGCGAATATTACTATTCAATTTTATTAAGAAGGTGCTTAATTCCTCGGGCTAAGGGTTAAATTTCGAGAACTAGGAGAGTGTAGGTTTTGTAACTTCGCTGAAGTAATTTCCCAAACACAGTATACAATGTTGCTCCATTCCTGAGGGTTTCTAGAGGGTCCAGATTTAATATTAGTTTCTCCTCAAGTTCTCTTTGCCCTAACTATCAGAGATCGGACACTTTACGAAGATCTTATACATCTATAGCCAATCGTAGGCATTGCAAATTGTAAACTAATAAAAAAGTTAAGAGCTCTAAGAATTTTTCTTCACTTCAAGAAACATTAAAAATCAAAACATCGTTAAAATCCACTGTATTACAAACTTTCGTTGTAACGTCAATAAGAAAGAACAGACGCGAAGGAAAAATAAATGAAGGTGATATTTGTTTGTAAATTGTCCTTCGAGGAATTATAAGCACATACTTCTTGAAAAATAAATGGAAAAAAGAGGTTTGGTAATAAAGGATTAAATTTTTAAATGGTAAAATAAAAAATAACAATGAATAGAGTGTTTTTAGACTTGATCGCTATAAGCCACTCAGAACGCTTTTCGCACCTTGTAGAATACACATTCCCAGGGGAAATAGAGAGCTAAAAGAAGACAGAAAATTGAAAACTGAAAGACACTAGGTTACAAAAAGAGGGTCTTGTGGATAAGCAAAAGAGAAAAAGATAGGCTCTACCAAGAAAGTAAAATACTAGAACACTTGCTGGCAATCTCGGCAGCTTTGACAATTTTTTACCTTTACGAGCATGTGCCACGATTTTCCCCATTGCATAAGTGGAAACAAGAAGAATTATGCAGTTACTTAAATTATGACGATGCCCCGGAAATGGCTTACTCCAGCTCGAAGATACAGGATGCAAAATAAGCCTGGGATGGAAACTAAAATGAGAAAAGAGAGAAGATCTCAAGAGAGAAAGGGAATAAGTGAAAGAAGAGGGAAGAGGAGAGAAACACGATGGAATGCGAGTACGAAAAGTTTACGGTTAGACTATTTGACAAGAAGCAGGAGAGTTCCCTTGGAATTTGCAGTATCCTCGAGTTTCTCCCAGAATCGGGTTCCTGTGGGTAATTTCCTGCACACGATCACCTCCCCTTGTACACAACACATCCGCGCCCCTCATACCATAGGCAACCTGGAATCTGAGTAATATGCCGAAATGTTCACCTACAGGTTTCATTTTTCATTTTTTATTTCATAGTACCTGAATTGGGTCCATTTTGTGACTGCACACATTTTATACTCACTTTTCGGGATTTTTTGCTTTAATAACTCGAACATTAAACTATACTGCCGTCCTAATGAATAAACTGTATAACTATTGCAAAATTGTTTATGCCGAACATTCAAAGTGTTACAACTTTTAAACGGTTTGGAACTTTGTAACGGCTCACAAAAATACTATAGGTTTGCAAAAAAACAAATTTTTAGCTTAACAATTTGGCCGGCTGTTTATTAATAACTGAAAAAATCCGTAACTAAGGGACGTATCTCCGTTATTTGCAACATAACAGTATTGCAACTAATTACAATGCAATGTACTTTAAAAAAATTGAATAATCGTTTCTTGATTTTTAAGATCGGCCCAATAGGAGCCGAAATATCGCATTTTCACTTAATTAACGATTGCTCGTGATCTAATTAATATTTTTACATGAAATTTGGTACAGTGCTTGTAGAAAATATACTACAAAAATACATTTTTTCAATTCATTCAGATCAATACTTTTGCACAAGCATCGTTGGAAAAAAATGTGGGCGAGTGCGTTGCCGCCCGATGCCTAGCGTGTTGATGCGGAAGCCGAGAGTGTGACGTCATGAGAGGAAGGGACAAGCCGGAGAGAGAAGTCCTTTGCAATCTCATACAATCTTTTACAATACCTTGTAAACCCCTTTTACGAAAAAATATTATAGGAAATTCAGTATAGGTCGATAATGATTTTTCCACAATGAATTTCTTATAACTTTTTCGCGATTCTAGAAAAATCATTATAGAAAATTATTGTAAGAAAGTCAATAGAGAAATTAAGAATGTTAAAATATTGAAAGAGTTGATGCAAAAAATAGAGAAAGTACAAACGAATGATCTATTTATTTATTTAACGTAGATTTCCAAACATATCAGGAAGATTTAAGGGATTCCAAAGGATTTTAACAAATTTCGAGGCACTTCCACGGATTTTAAGGCTTTTAAAAGGATTTTAAGAGTTTTCCAAATATTTCAACTAATTCTAAAAGATTTCATCGGTTTTCAAGAGATTTACAAATATTTCCACGGATTTCAAGGAATTTCGAAACATATCGACGGAGTTTAGAGGATTTTAAAGATTTCCAAACATTTCCGGGGATTTTAAGGAATTCCAAAGGATTTCATGAAATTTAAAAAAATTCAAGAGATTTCAAAGAATTTTGTAGGACTGCCAAAGATTTCAAGATATTTCTAATGAACTTGTGAAATTAAATTAAATTTGAAGGGATTCCTAGCGGTTTCAAAGATTTCAAGGGATTTTAATGTATTTCAAGGAATTTCACAAGATTAAAGGATTTCAAAGATTGATAGGGATTTAAACGGTTTTTTAAAAAAATAAGTTTAATTTAATTTGTATTCCAGAGAATTTCCATGGATTTTCAGCTCGATTTCGTCAGATTTTATAAAAACAAGGAATTTTAAAGGTTTCTAAACATATAAGATTTTAAGGTATTCCAAATGATTTAAATAAATTTCGAGGGACTTCCACGGGTTTTAAAGCTGTTAAAAGGATTTTATGGGAGTTATAAATATATAAACTAATTTTAAAAAATTTAATCGGTTTTCAAGAGATTAAAAATAATTACAAGGATTTCAAAAAATTTCCAGAGATTTCTAGTGAACTTTGGAAAATAAATGAAATGAAATGGGATTTCTAGCGATTCCAAAGACTTCAAGGGATTTGAAGGTATTTCAAGGAATTTCACAAGATTTAAAGATTTTATTAAATCTCCAAGGATTTCAAAGATTTCTAGAGATTTACACGTATTTTTTTAAAAAGAAAACTTCAATTAATAAGTTTAAGTTTAATTTAAATTATATTCAAGGACTTTCAAATGATTTATACTTTTCAAATGGATTTTTACGTTTGCCAAAGATTTCAATGTATTTCAAGGAGTTTCGCATATTAGCTTTATCTATGGGTGTAAAAGCTTCCTCGTCATTTTTTTGTAACGTCGGAATTGGCTTTATTCAGTTTTAAGTAATTTTGTCATTTTCTGTAATGAGTTATCATTTGGGTGAAGTTCTAACTATTTATTTCGCCAATTTCGATTTCGAAACATTAATATATCCGATCTAATCAGATGAGTTTATTTAATAAGATCTTAATATCTCGATTTCTGGTACGCTGCGATTCCTTCCGAGTTCTCCTTTTTTCATAGATTTTATTCAGAATTTGTGGAGGTAAATTATCTCTGGTATAACCTGGATATAGTATATCTAGTACATCCTGGAGGTCTCCTAAAGGTTTTTTAGGAACTGTTTAATAGAATTTTGCAAAATTCGTAAATCGTTGTACTTCTTTCTCCAAGTCTACTGAGTTTTCAGTCTTTGGAGTAATTATTATATTTTTATTTAGTAACCTATGGAATTCTAACCAATCAGTCTTGTCATAATCGAGAATTGTTCTATTTTTAATTATTTTGTATTGACCACCTAGACTAAATAATACTGGAACATGATCTGAGCTTAGCTCATGTGCAACCCTAACCTCAGAGAGAGAACGAATTTTTATTCAGACCTATATCTATGGTTGTCGGAGTCATCCCATTAGGTGGATAATTTGTACATTCATTTGGATACAATAATGAGCAATTATTATTTTGAGCAAACTCAAAAATTACTGTTCCCCTTTTATTTTCTACATGACAGTTTCAAGCTTTATGTCGAGCATTTAAACTTCCATATAGAATAACTTTATCTCCTACTTGCATTAGTTTGGCTATTTCCTTGGTCGTAAATTCATTTGCTGGTTTATTATACACAGCTATTAAGTAAATGTCACTAACTAATTTCACGCAAATATATTCTAGTTCTAGAGATATTTGATCACTGACTTTAACCTCCTTGAAGGGTATATTATTGTTTTTGATAAATATAGCAACGCCATCTGCACTGTTATCTCTTTATTTTCTTAAACAAGTGTTAGGCGCAGTCAGGCGGATGTGATAATCATTACACCACGAAAACGATTGGTGAAAGTTTATATTTTATAATTCTGGAAATTTGCTTCATGAATCTAATTTTTTTTTATTTTTATGAAGTAATAAATGTTCAATTTTTATTTTATTCAGCTGAAAAATCCATTTATTTTTTCATTTTGTTTAAATGAAGTTTAAAAAGTTTTAAAAAGAGTTGAAAAGTTTAATGATAATAATGCCAATTTTTTTTAAATTTCAACGAGAGAAAGTATCGGTGAAATACATAAGTATAAATTGTATTAGGAACGAATGATTTTGTTGTTTTTATTATAAGAAAGAAAATAAAATATAAGAATATCATAAGAAACTGTAAAGATTGACAAAAAATATGTTTCCGCCCGGGATCGAACCGGGGACCTTCCGCGTGTTAGGCGGATGTGATAACCACTACACCACGGAAACACTTGGTGAAAGATCTGATTTGGATTTTGTAGAACTGAAGTATTTTTTTACATTTTGGTTTAATTTATTTTTGACTAACATAAGGGATAGACTTACCATAAGGGAAGTTTTTTTATGGAGTCTGTTAGTCACAAAAGAAATTAAAATAAATTTCAAAAATGTACAAACTTGCTCCAGTCCTACGAAAACAGAACGTTCATCATGTGTTTCCGTGGTGTAGTGGTTATCACATCCGCCTAACACGCGGAAGGTCCCCGGTTCGATCCCGGGCGGAAACATATTTTTTGTCAATTTTTACATTTTCTTACAATATTCTTATATTTTTAAATGTTTTTAATTTAGATACTTACATATTTTTAAAACTAAACTTAATGCTTTCAAGTATGTATTTTTTAAACTTATTTAGATATACTTTTTATATGTATCGGCTTTTAAATTTGTTTAAGTCAGGGTGTCTAGCGTCTTGGAAATCCTTGAAAACCTGGAAAAGTCCTTGAATTTTTTCTTTAGTTTGAAAAGTCTGGAAAAGTCCTTGAATTTCACTCACAGTCCTGGAATTTTACCTCTCTACATTTGAATTAGAAGTTTTCTTCAAATGACAGGTTTGCTACAGGTCAGAGAATTCTGGAAAGTCAGGGAATTTAAAAATGGTCAGGGAAAGTCATGGAAAACCTTCAAAGAGTCAGGGAATTCTTTTTAATTCAACAAATTATAATTCTATCACAATATTTATAGTTGTAATTTAACAATTATTATAATTATATAATTATAATATTACAATCAGTCTTCTATTCCCCTTTTTTCCCTTTTCCCCTATTATATTCAAATTTCCGAATAATTTTCCAAGAATTATAAGAAATAGTGAGAGTATGTATTATGAGTATGTATTATGAGTATTATGAGAAAATGTGACATGCAAAAACTCTTTCAATGTTTTCTTCAATTTTCCATAATTTCCAAATTTTCAAAATCTACGAAAGCCTCCTTAAATTTCTTAAAATCCTCCAGAATCATTAAAACTGATTAATCATTAAAAATTCTCAAAAATATTTGAGGCTGTTCTAGAATCTTCTGGGCTCTCCTACAATAAAATAATATCCCAAAATTCTTCCAGAATCTTCTAAAATTTTCTAAATATTTTCGTAACCTTCTATAATTTTCTTCAGAATCTTTTAGAATCCTCCAAAATCTACAAAAGATTACTGAAATTCTCTCAAATTCTTTAGAATCTTCAAAACTTATCTGAAATCTGTAAACATTCTCGAAAATATTCTAGACTGTTTTAAGATTTCAATCATTTCAATTCTTCTGGATTCTTTCATAATCTTTTACAGTCTTCTGGATTCTCCTATAATAATCTTAGACAGTCTTAAAGAATTCTGAATACAATTTCACCGAATGCTTAAAAATTAAGTAGTTAATTAGTTAGTCAGTTAGTTAGTTAATTAAATAGTTAATTAGTTAATTATTTCAATTAGAAACATTTATTTGGTCATACGGTCAATAACTACGTTATTAAAACAACGGTCGAAGAAAGTGTACAGTTGGTTTTTTAAGGAAACTCCAAAAATCGACTAAATTGATGCTTAAAAATTCTTTAATTTTCTACAAAATATACTAGAATGTTCCAGAACCTTCTAAAGTCGTTTAAAATCTTCTGAACTCTTCCATGATCTTCTAAAATCTTCTAGAATTCTCAAGAATATTTTGAAGCTTTGAACGTTCAAATGAACGAACTTTTTTTCTTAACCCAGATTTATCTTGAAATATCGTTCAATCCACAAAATAAAAAGAAATATCATGAGCTTCTTTATCATTACATTAGTTTCTATTTTAATAAACCAATATTTTAGATAATTCTAGAGCATTCCAAACATTCTCAAAGTTTAGAAATTTGAGGAGTGTTTTATTAGATTCTAAACAGGAATCTAAGATTTTTGAGGATTTTTAAGATTCTCGAGAATTGCAGCTCCCTTCGTATTTTTAAAAGAAAAAACTTTCTTCCTTTTTTTTAAATTCCCTTTTTCGAAAAAGAAATCTCCTATTCTCCTTAAAAGTGAACCACTGTGATCTCTGTATTATATAATTATAATTATAACGGCAGAAAAGGATCAGGGAAAATGAAAAATTGGTCAGAGGGAAAATCAGGGAATTTTGCAATTGGGATTTTGTAGCAACCCTGAATGAAATCAGGGGAATCGTTTATCAATTGCTTTAGTAAGCTTATTTTGTTGAAAACTACTGATTCATTTATAACTCATTTTCACCTAATTCACTTAGAATTAGGCTTACTAATTCATTTAATTAGGTTACTAAATGAATTTATAGTTTTTTTTACTGCAAAATGGTAATTTTTTATTAAAGGTTAATAGAAACGATTACTAAAGCAATTGATGAACGACTTAGTAGAAAACTACTAATTCTTCTTAGAGAATACTTCCTTAAAAAATAGTTTTTTGAGCTTATACAGATAAATACAGTTAGCTAAACTCAAAGATTTCGTAAATCGTGTAATAAACATTTGATATGGTTCATTTAGTTGCGTAAATTATTTCTATCGTACTGGTTCAAAAAAAAAAGATTTTTTTCATTAAATTTTTTGGTAATAATTAAAAAATGATACCTGGAAAACCTGGAAAAGTTCTGGAATTTTTTAAAGGGGAAACGCTAGACACTCTGTTTAAGTGCTCATGGATACAATTTCACTGGTTAAACATTAAAATTGGATAATGAGATATAAAGTTATGTTTTTTTAAAAAAAATATTTTTAAAATTTGAAAGTCCCATACCTATTACAATTTTAAGAATTTACAAAAAATATTTGGTAAGGTTATGTTGCAATACCAGAAGATTTTCAGAATCTATGGAAAATTTTATTTCATTTATCTTCAAAATTTTTGAAATAGGTATGTTTTTTCGCTCTCATGAAATATGTCTTTTCGCTCTCATGAAATATGTTTTTTCTAGTACCTATTCAGTTTTGCGTTATTCAGGTGACACATGTCGTTTTGCAATATGTCCATTATAGACTGAAACAAATGCGCAGATATTTGTCCTTTAGATAAGAATTATTGGACACTTTTCCTGTTTGCTTTCTTGAAAAACGGTAATAAAATAGAAAATAAACTTTTCTTAGAAAAAAATAATTAAATTTCGGAATCCGGATGCACCGTGTTGATAATTATTCTTTCATATTGAATCTTATTACTGAGAGCTGCAAAGCGGCTTTTAAATTTAAAAAAATTTAATTACAAAGCATTAATTAAATTGTTAAATTATTTATTAGAATGGGGAAGAGAGATAATAAGCAGGATTTTCTTGAAACTAAAATTATTTATTGACTTATCAACAAATATTATTACAAAATTTGGCGATCTACGTAATACTTTTGTGAAAGTTAATAACAAAAATTAGGTCACTTATTTTTACAATTATTTCACGTTAGATATGTTTAGCTTGAAGAACGAATTCACTTGTGCTGTAGACATCAAGATGAGAACTGAAGAGAGAATTCTACTTCACGACGAATTACAGACGCTGAAATATAAATTACACTTATTAGTAATTAGTTACACTAATTAATTACTTGATATTATCTTTTCGTTATAGGTATAATTATCATAAAATAAAAAGATGATTTTTATATATAAATTTGATAATTTGGTTTCATTATCGGCTATTATATGGAAAAACGAATCGTCGAACTTCAGTTTTGATATTGTCCGACCCTCTTTTACAATTGAAGCATAAAAAATATTTGGTTATATATATATATATATATATATATATATATATATATACTTAAAAAATATTTGATTTTAATATCGGTTACTAAACGGAAAAACGAATCTTCGAACTTCAGTTTAGATACTGTTCGACACTCTTTTACAAATGAAGGATAATTAAAAATATTGGATAAAAATAAGGATAAATAAAAAATATTGAATTATAACAAAAATATTGAGAGAAAAAATTAACTTACTGGATGAGGGGGACGAGGCCTAATGGGTGGTGGTGGTCTGGGTCGAGAATTTCCGGGACGAGCGGCCTCACGACGGAGACGCTGAAAAATAAATTAACAGTTGATAATTATATTGATTTTCATTTTTAATAAATATATAATTTTTAAGACCAGAATAATATTGTGATTAGAATTTTATTTACCGGATGTGGGGGACGTGGTTTAATTGGCGGTTGTATGGGACGAGGCTTGGGACCAGATGGTTTTCCGGGACGGTATGGCTCTGGTTCTCGACGAACTCTCTAAAATTATTTTAAAATTAGATTAATAAACAAATTAACAGACGTTAATAATTATATTAAAATAGAAATTAATTTTTTCTTATTAGCAAGATTTATATCATTGAGACAGGAATGTTAAATTAAAGGCCTTTTGTGTTAAATTCTTGTGCAAAATAACAAAATTAAACTTGTTTTAAAAAAGATTCATATTTTATGAATATTTTATGCTCACCTCTAGGTCAATCAAAGAGTCCTCTTGTATATTTTCGAGGGCTTCAGCTTCTCTGCGAAGGCGCTAAAATATAAATTATAAATTTTCATACATATTATAATAAATTATGCAAATACTTATTTTTTCATTAATAGAGATCTTTATTTCTTTGTGACAATGGCACTGAATTTTAAATTATTACAATTTAATTTTTAGGCAATGGAAGTTAGTACCAAGTTTTATACCTAAAAAATATTGCAATTAAAATTTTACTTACCGGATGTGGGGGACGAGGTCTAATTGGTGGTGGTGGTGGACGGGGTCTATTTCCGGGTCGACCGGGTTCACGACGAACACGCTAAAATTAATAAAAAGTGTAATTATAATAATTTTTACAAATGTCATTAACTATACCAAATTACTGAAACTTGAATTATATTATTAAAGATAAATTTACTCATTTCTTTAGAGCTTTCCCTTTTTAGATAATGATGTAAGTTGCTTTTGATTTTGAAGAAACATTTTATAATGGATAAGCTCAGTTAAATATTCGGGTTTTTCAAAAAAGGGTATTTTTACTTATTTCATAGTTTTTTCAAAAAATTTGTATTTTTCACTTAAGATTAATGTTTAAGCAGCTTAAGAATGTTTTCTGTTTTGTGATTTGCTCTTATATAAAGTAACAAAAATATACATTTTTTCTTTTAAATTTTAATACTTCATATGCCATTCTAACCTCTAGGGCAATCAAAGGTTCTTCTTGTACTTCAGCTTCTCGGCGAAGACGCTAGAATAAAAATGATAAATTTTCAAACACACAAATATTCGTTTATAATATCGAGGGTCAATATAATCCCCCACTGATATAATCAATATAATCAATATCAATATAATATAGTCAATATAATCCCTACACATAAATATCATAAAGAATTTTTCAAATGCTTATTTCTTCAAATTCATTTCATTTCTGAAATCCTTATTTCTTTGTGAAAATGGCACTGTAGGTATTTTAAACGATTACAATTTAATTTTTGAGCAATCAAAGTAATAAAATATTGCGATTAAAATTTTTCTTACTGGATGAGGGGGACGTGGTTTAATTGGTGGTGGACGAGGTTTATTTCCGGGACGACCGGCTTGGACAGACAAAACTGCACATGCAAATAATGCCAGGATCAGCACAGCACTGATTTTCGCCATATTGGCAAAATTCTGCAAAAGATCACAAGTTATAATTTTATAGTATTTTATAATAAAAAGTAAAAGTAAAAAGTACATTATAATTAATGAAAATCCCTTCTGAATTATTTTCTGAAATTTATCGAAATGTGTTAACGCTAAGAATCTTTAAAGATCTTGAACTCTGCTAACAACTCACAAGAAAAAATAAAATAAACAAATAAATAAAATGTAAAAGATTTCAAAAATCTATTAAAACTGCTGAAATTTAAAGAAAAACAGCTTCAACTACCTCAAAATTCAATTCAAATTATTCCACACAATATTTAGTTTTAAAAATATTTATTTAAACCATTATCTATATGAGTTCTGAAATATACTCACAGTTTTTGACTTTGCGTTCAATATGTTCAGATGATACTAAAGTTCGCCTTGTTATGATCTTCCTGACTAAATGAAGAAGCTTTTATAGTAAGAACATCTTTCCAATACATACATATATTTCATGTTAGAAAACGGGGAATCACCTTCTTGAATGTAAATCAATATGCACAGCAGACTCATTGCATTCATTTTATAAAGACTTTCCTTATTGGTAGTTTGCTGTTATCGCAGGTGGGGTGTATATATTTCCTAACTATTGCTCAGAAATTGTGATAAGCCATTCTCTCAAACTGAATTAGCCATTTATGACTAATGAAATATCGCCAATTCGTTCACCAAATGATTAAACAAATGATAAATGAAGTGAACAAGTTATAAATATTTTGATCAATTTTATTACAATCAGGTAATAATTATTTTTAATTATCCTATTAGTCCACTAAAAAAGAAATAAACATTCGGAAAAATGTTTTATTCAACCAAACATTTGTATTTTTAAATGATATTATATAGTTGCATTTAGGATATTATAATCTAAACGATTTTTAGTTTGTAACGAGTTTTTAAAAAGTTTTAAAAGTCGATCATCGTTTTAAATCCGTTTTTAAAAAGAGTTCTTGATTTTTTAAAACTTTTAAAGTTTCTGTGAATTTATTACCAAGGTTTGATTAATTTTCATTTCAGTCCAAGTTTGTTGTTTTTCTTTTCCAAAAATATTCCGTGTTTTCATGTATATGATTGTAAGAAATGTGAATAATATATTTTCAGAGAAATAATACTATAGTTGCGTAATTCTAATTATAAATTAAATGTAAAACATGGCTTACGTTCAATTACTTTTATAAAGGAATTATCAATCATCAAGAGACAAAAAGGTTCAACACACAGTTATCAGTCATCTGCTCTATGTTGCAATAATGACAATCAATTAGAAATTATAATGAGCAATACGTGTATGCAAATTTTACAAATTAATTATAGGACTTCCATCTTTTCATTTACTTGATCACATAATGTTAAAAAAAGTCTTTAAAAGAACATTTATTTGAATGGTTTAAGAATTAAACTTTCAAAACGAAAAATAGAAAGACATTTTGGAAATACAAATTATAAAAATTAAAAAATATTCTAATTTCTCAAACTTTTAATCATTAGATTTTTATATAATTCTTTTTTTTTCTGTACGTATATTACAGGGACTATATTAATAAATCAATCCCGAAAAGTTTTTATAATTTGTATTTTAAGACGTATATTTTTAGATTTTAATAAAAATTCAAAGACCACCTTTTGGTGAATTTCAGAATTTGAACAAGTTTTTGAATAATGAATGAAACGAAATCTCTGCCAATGACATTGTAAATACGCGGGAGTTATTTTTATTTCGAATTGTGATAACACTTCTGCTTATTTTACGAGTCTTGAGTTTACCTGTATGATGCATCAAACAAATTTTCTTTTTGCTTTAAAATTAAAATCATAAAAAAAATTATTTCAAAATTATTAA
>JBAGKK010115633.1:0-25407 GCA_037177015.1 Euceroptres primus
TATATGGACACGAACAATTGCAATTAAAACTTAATAACAATGACTGAGTGCGCGCGCAGGATACGCATCTCGGTGAAATTTCATTTCGAACGTCAGACAGAGTCTCGAAACCTCGGTCTGCGAAACTTATGCGAATTGATACTCGCAATTTAAACTTTGCACTATCGTGCACGAGTAACTGCACCCAGAGCCAGCGAACAAACGCGCGCTTTAGGTGCATGAAACGTAAGTACATTTTATTACATCCGGTAACGAGGCGGTTGTTGCAGCTACTGTTCACATTTCCCTCTGCAAATACAACGACGAAATATTATTTTCAGCGTGGAGAAGAAGAAAAAAAAGGAATTCCTCTCGAATTAATAATACGAGCACGGTGGAGAATCCTCACAGTACGTCCGACTTCGAAGCTTCCTTTAAAAGTTAAATTTAATCAGACCAAGTTCACTGCTCGCCAGATGAACTTTGACTCACGAGTAGGCGGGCCAAAAACTAAAAGTTAATTATTTACTACGGACCCGAGAGAACCGTCGAAGCCATTTGAAAAGGAAAACACTGGAGGTTTTCATTTTTTTCAATACGTACCATTTTTTAATCAAGCTCTACTGGATCTCCCATAAAAACTGCAAAGATCACAGCGGTTCAGTACTTCAATTCTAGGGGAAAAAGGTGATTTTTTAAAAAAAGGGTGAATTTTTCTTCTTAAATACCAAGAGAGAAATAAATGTTTATGAATGGAATATTTTTATAAGAAAACTTAAATTTGATTAACAAATGAATTTATATTCCATCCTTGGATGTTAAACTTCATTGTTGTTTCATGTGTAGGTTCCTTTGGTATTTATGGACAATATAGAAATAAAAATAAAAATTCAATAAAACTTGGAACTTTTGTTGTTTTAGTGGGGGACGTTTCGGTACAGATACGAACCATTATCAACCATTTTATTATCTATTGAAGAACAATATTTGACAATTATTTCAAAAAATAAGTTTTATAAAATAGTTTAATTAAACAGAGTCTGAGACCTTATAATAAAACATTCATATTTGAAAATCATAAAAAATATAACAAAATCTTTTCAGAATTCAATAATTCCCTAGTTCCATCCATGTTTTTACAAAAATGGATTATTATAAAGTCTCAGGCTATGTTTAATTCGACTATTTTGTAGAAATTATATATTGTAATTGTCACATATTTTTCTTTAATAAATAATAAAATGGTTGATAAGGGTTCGTATCTGGACCGAAACGTTCCACAGGAAATCCACAGAAATTTCATGAGGTCGAAACTTGAAAATGAGTTCACTGTTGTTTAACACGAAAGAGGAAAAAAATATCTCAGATAATCTTTTGAAGACTGCAAAAAAACAAACAATTAAATCGTAAAAATATTATTAGAGGCTTTATAATATTACTGAAAAATAATTTTAACGATACGTTGAAGTTAACGAATAAGGGGAATTTCAAAATCAAATATTTCCAAACAAAAAATTTGCTGCGTTTAAAAATTAACCATATATAAGAATTTTCGGCTGCTAAAATTGCGAACAAGAATTTAGATTTCTGAGTTATGAAACAGACGAATTTTTACATTTCCAACAAATCAAATTCCTGAAATGAGCATCTTGAAATAAAATAAAATAAAATACTCCACAAATTTCGAGACTTTTAGAATCTTTGAAATTCTCTAGAATTTTCTATATTCTTCAATACTTATTTATGAAATCTTCTGGACTTTTTGACAACCTTTTAGAATCTTCTAGAATATTTTTAATTTTTAATTTTGTAGATTTGCAAAATCTTCTGAAATCCCTCAAAATTCTTTATAATCCACATTTTTAGAATATTTTTTAAATTTTTCAGATACTTCCTGATTCTTCCAAAATCTTCTAAAAAAATAGAAAAAAATAGAAAAATAGAAAAAAATAGAAGTCTTTTGTAGATTTTAGAGGCTTCTAAATGATTCTGTATAATTCTGAAGATTCTGGAGTTCAGAACATTCTTGAGAATTCTAGAAGATTCTGGAACAGTCTAATATATTTTGTAAAATATTAAAGAATTTTGGGATATTTATTAAAATTTTGTAACATTAATATAGAAGAACCCAGAAGATTCTAAGATATTATGAAAAAAACTAGAAGAATCTAGATGATTGTAAAAAATTCTAGAACAGTCTTGAGTATTTTGGAATAATTTTTACAGATTTCAAACAATTTTGAAGATTTTAAAGGATTTGAGAAAACGGGAACCTTTTGTGGATTTTTGAAACGTCTAGAAGATTCTAAAAGTTTATGAAAAAGTTCTCAAGACTTTAGAGGGTTTTAGAAGGTTCTGAAATAGTCTAGAATATTGTGGAAAATTGAAGTAGACTTGGGTAAAATTTTAGAAGATTAAGTAGACTATGAAGGAGACTGGAAAAAATATGGATCAGCCTGTAATAAAATTCTAGCGATTTCTAACAAATTTGGAAACATTTTGGAAAATTGTGGAAGATTTTAGAAGAATCTGGAGAATTTTGAAAGAGTTTGTAAGATTCCGAAAAACTAAATGGGACTTATTGTAACAGATTTCAAACAAGTTTTTAAGATTCTAGAATTGTAGGAGATTTTTGGAGACTTTCGTAGATATTGGAGGATTCTAAAAAAATCTAGAAAATTCTAGAAGATTTCGGAAAACTTGAAAATTTGGAAAGAATGGTAAATTTCAGAAACCCTTGAAAGAGTTTTTAAATGTCATAAGTTTCTATATTTTTTTCATATTTCTTGAAAAATTAATTGGAGCCTTAAATTAAAAAAGTGAAAAAAGGAGCAAAAAGGAATACAATTTTAAATTAAAGGGATTTTAGGGGATTTTTGAGAATAGGGAAAAAGGAGAAACGAGAACTCTGATCCCTGAAATTGATAAAAAATTTAGAGCACTTGGCTCTTAAGAGATTTGCGGAATCCACTGTCCATTATTTATTCTTTCCTGTTCATATCTTATTTTCTCTGCTTTCATGCATTGAGAGCAGAGCTTTTAGGGTCACAGCGAAAAAGTCGCGAACAAAGGGGAGCTTATAGTTTTTCATTCCGAGCATTAAATTTTCGTATCAGAATTCCATAAAGAGCAGAATATAATTATTGTCGGAAAAGTTTTGTCATCAGGCGATTCATTCACTTTTTTAATTCGTGCAGTTTTCTCAACACGGTAGTAAAAGTTAATCTAAAAGCGAGTAGAGGCCGATCCGAAGTCCGATACAGCGACCGGCGGCGAGTGCAAGAGTACTGATAACAGTAATTACGCCCGGGGAACTGCCTTACAGAATGGCAAAATAAATTAGCCCTATTCACATCCGTACTTCTATTAGTCGCTTTGATATTCTCAATCGAGAGCCCTGACTTATCGTTACGTATGCGAATTGAACAGATTTCACAGTGCCGTAGTCTGATTCTCTAACGACTGAATTGCGCTGATTTCCATTCTCATGTAAAATATCCATCGCGTTCGTGTAATCATTGGTCGAGACGTTATGTTTCAATGACATGAGAGTCATTAATTATTACCATTCGTTTCAACCCTGAAAGTCAAGATCGTGATGGATATTTCAGCTTTTGGGTCAAGAGTTAACTAAACTAACAAAGATACGTGTCGAGAAATTTCATCCCTAATTAAGGAAAGATCATGCGGGAGTGGGGGAAATGTATAAAAACTTAATGAGTTACTACAAATATATACTTTACCAGGAAAAATTTAAAGTCACAGAAAATATCATTTTTAATAGCAATTATAATTGCTACACTACACTTTGCGACGTTATGTTGCTACACTCACAGTAACTGTTTGATTACTGTAGGAGTTTTTGTCGAAATTTTAAAACTTTTCTAACCTTATTCTTTATAAATCGTCGGATTTTAATAACTAAGGGTTCATTAGGAAATTCTCTCAGACTTCACCACAGGAATAATTATTTTTTGAATTATTCCTGTAGTGAAGTCTTAATAGATGATTGCATAATGAACCAAATGAACCCTTAATCATTAAAGTCTGACGATTTTTGAACAATACAATTGGAAAAAAATCATGTAAAATTCAATTAGAAAACTTAATTAATTAAGCTCTTATACGTTTCTGCCCCTCACGCATGATCCTCCTTAAGGAAGTAAGAGAGGAGGTAAGAAATTATTAAACAAGATATTTGAGTTCTTTTTTACTATCTTTAGCTGAAGTTTGTATCGCGTTCACGGGTGATCAGCAGGCAGTTGAATTTGGACCCTAATCAATCAGACGTAGAACAATTAAGGTCTTCATTTTGACGGGTCTTCGTCCTAACACCAAGAGTACTTGACGTGGATTTCTTTAATCAGTTTCCCGGCTGCGATGCAAGATAGAAGGGTAGAAGGGTCAAAGTGGAGAGCAATGTGAGATGAAGTGCACAAGTGGGACCGACAGGTAATTTTTAAATAATCGAAACTTACTTCTAAGATTTCTTCATCATAGATTTAATAATATTCTTCCCTCAAGAAAATAATTCAAACAGAATTATACACTTTAAAAAATATTTCTAAGACAAACGTCTCAGTAATTGTACCGGTACCAGTAATCGTGCAATTGTCCCGTAACCTAAAGAAATAATTATAAACGATCCTTAAAGAAGTATTTAGTAACACAAAATAATGAACTTTAGCATTATTTATTATAAAAACCAATAAAAAAATTAAAAAATAAGATTCATGGCAAAACGATTACTGAGACAAAGATCACGATTACTGGCACATTTAACTTAATACAAATCTTTACAAGCTTAATATTATAAAATAAAATATACATCTAATTTTTATTTTCTGAAAAAAATGGAGGGAAAGTGACGATATCAGGGATCACAGGAACTACGTTTTTCTAAAATAGGGAAATAATGTTCTAATCTTAAATCTCAAATGAAATAATAATTTTCCATTTTAAATTTCAAATTTTCCCAAAATAGGGAAAAGGAACCGAACGGTATTAGTAATTTTTGGTGCATAATTACTACAGCCAATTTTGATAATTTAATATTAAATGGTCCACTGTTCACGATTATTGAAGATTCTGGAAGATGCTACACTCAGAAAAATATTTGGTTGAATCAATTAAATTTTGGTAGGTTCAACCAAAGAATTTGCTTGTTATATGGAAAATTAAAATTTTTGTTAACCTAACCAAACGTTTTAATTGATTTAACTAAAAATAAATAATTTGGTATATTCAACCAAAGATTTGGTGGAACCTACACAACATTTGGTTGATTCATGGTTGGTTCAACTAACATTTTTGATTAAACCAACTAAACGATTTTGTTGAATCAACAAATTTTTTTCTAAGTGTATAAAGTATCCTAAAATGTTCGGGACAAAACTAAGGGTTTTGGAAGATTTTGAAGATTCTGGAGGATTTGGAAGATTCTGATAGACTCTGGAGAATTCTGGAATAGTTTATAATCTCCTGGAAGGATCCAGGAGATTTTTTACGATTCTGAAGATTATGGAACAGTCAGAAATATTAAATTTCCGAAAGCTTTAGAAGATTCTAGAGGATTGTAAAAAACTCTGGAAGATTCTGGAATAGTTTAATAAACACAAGAATCCAGAAGAATCTTGAAAATTCTAGAAGATTATGGAACAGTCTAAAATACTAAATTTCTGAGAATTTTATAAGATTCTAGAGGATTGTGAAAGACTGAAAGATTCCAGGAGAGTGGAAGATTCTAGAAAGTTCTGGAACAGTCCAGAAGATTCTGGAAGATTCTGGACCAATATTTTTGAGAATATTCTGATCTAAAGTTTTGGAGAATTTTCATAGACTTTGGTGAATTTTTTAAGGTTCTAGAGGATAGTGGAAGACTCTGAAAGATTTTGGAAGAGTATAGAAGATTCTAGAAGGTTACTCAAGAATGTAAAAAGATTATGAAATAATTTAGAATATTTCTTAGAATTTTGGGAAATATTTGAAGATTCTAAACAATTGTAGAAGACCCTAAATGACTCTGGATATCTTTGGAGGAATTAAGAAAAATCTAGAATATCCTAGAAGCTTATAGAAGATTGTGGTAGACTCCAGAAGATTCAGTGCAAAGCCTTAGGAAATTCCGGAGAATCTCTAAAGATTCTGGAAGAGTCTAGAATATTTTGGGGGATTTTAGAAGACTCTCAACCAGTATAAAAATATTTGAAAGAGTTTGAAATATTCTGGAAGATTCTAGAAGATTATGAAACAATCTAGAAGATTCTGGAGGATTACAGAAGATTCTAGAACAGTCTAAAATATTTTTGAGTATCTTAAAAAGTTTCGGAAAATTTTTGAAGGTTGCATATGATTATAGAAAACTATATAAGAGTGAAAGGATCTAGAAAATTCTGGAAGGTTTTGAAAGTTGTGGAAAAGTAGAGCAAATTCTAAAAAGGATTTAAAAAAATTCAGGGAGAGTTTAAAAGACTAGTCTCTGGAAGATTTTAAAATACCTTGGAGAATCTAAAAGATTTTGGAAGTGTCTATAGGATTATAGTGGATTTTTGAAAACTCTAGAGGATTGTGGAAGTATCTCGAAGACTCTGGAGAATTATTCTGGAACAGTCTCAACGACTCTGAAGGATTCTTGAATAGTCTAGAAGCTTCGAGAAGGTTCATGAAGAGTCTAGAGAATGTTTGAAAGATTTCAGAAGAAAATAGAATATTATACAAGGTTGTGGAAAATGTAGAAAAATCCGGAAGTGTCTACAGGACGTTGTGAGATTTTAGAATACTCTCAACGAGTATGAAAGTCTCTGAAAGTGTATAAAATGTACTAGAAGATTCTAGAAGGTAGTGGGAAAAATCCAGAGGATGCGAAAAGATTTTAACTACATTTATGATTCTAAACAGCTGCAAAAGTTTCACGAAAATTCTACAACACTCTAAGAAAAAGTTTCTATAAGAAGAGCTAAAAAGATGACTTTTGGTCTTCGAGCATCGATTCTAATTATTACTTTAAAATTTTACTTTTTGACAGATATAGGTAAAAAGGAGGGAAAATTTTCAAAACACTGAATTTTAAGGAACCAAGAAGAATATAGGAAAAATAGAAGATATACTATGAACCCTGCGATATATATATACTGAAAGCGCGGTTGTAGACCGCGCGAAATAAGCCTTCCAGGAAGTAGTTTATACATACTAACACATTCAAATTTGGGCGAGGGGACGAGGAAAGCTGAACTCCGAGCTCAGCGGTAGCGTAGCAACAAAGTGCGCAATAATGACGCAGTAGTCTACGCGTCGGTCAGCGTCGGTTCGTATCAGTTCGTTTTGAGTGTTTTGGTTATGTGTTATGTGTAACAATTCATAAATAATAACTAAATCAAACTTAACAGTGAGGTAAACGTTAAATTAAACTTATATTTAAAAAATATTTTTCACTCGTGACAAAAATCAAACAGAAATTGTTCATACGATCCTGACTTGTTTACGTTTAGAGACACTCGCTTTAAGCTCAAGGTCATTGAGGCAACCCCCGAAGCCGGCCTTAAATCGGGCTTTCAGTATAAATATATATATATACATTCCTCGTTAAAAAGTTGTCGGCTCGCCTATGAGGCGGAAATACAAATCGATTCTCGCAAGACGAGCTCCTCGGTCAGATTCTCGTTATCGACGAGCTCTCCGGCACTGTACCTGTTTTGTAGGCTCGCAAAGATGCGACACCCCTACGATCGTTATCTCAAACGAGCGACTGTATAGAATCCAGTCGCGGAATGAAGTGAACGGCGGGGTGGGTTGAAAGTCGTGTTAGGTTCGATGAGGTCGACTACTCTCAGTCGCCAAACCCACCCACCGCCACCACCCCCAAAACCCGTAAATAATTTATTTTCGAACGCATCGTTGCGCACCCGGAAGAGTAGAACACGAGGACCGATCACAAATCCAATTATAGGCGAAACTGTTCCTAGTGACGTCACATCCATCCTTCGCCAACCCTTTCCGTCGGTCTATCGGATAACAATTATCCCCACCATGGCAATTCGTCGATATCTCACTCCTTTCCTCAACAACATCACCTTCACCGACACCCATTTGCAACGTGCCCTTTCTTTTGGAAGATTTTAGAAGATGGTGAGAGACTCTGAAAGATTTCGGAAGAGATTAATTCTAGAAGGTTCTGAAACAATCCAGAAGACTCTAGGACAGGTTAACATATTTTCATAAGAGAATTTTCATAAGCTTTGGTAAATTTTTTAAGATTCTAGAGGATAATGGAAGACTATGAAAGAATTTGGAAGAGTGAAAAATTCTAAAAGGTTCTCGAACAGTCCAGAATATTCTAGAGAGTCCTGAAATAGTCCAGAAGATTTTAGAGGATCCGGGAAGATTCTGGAACATGCTAGAATATTTTAAAGAATTTTTATAGACATAGGCCCGCCAAAATTTTCTTTATGAATCTTTTTAGACGCTTGAATTCTGGAATAAGAAATTATCATAGACTTTGGTGAATTTTTTAAAATTCTAGAGGGTCGTGGAAGACTCTGAAAGACTTTGAAATAGTACAAAAGATTCTAGAAGGTTTGGAAAATATTTGAAAAAATTCTGGAATAAATATTTTTTAGAATTCTAGGGAATATTTGAAGATTCTAGAGGATTGTAGAAGAGTGGAAGATACTAGAATGTTCTGGAACAATCCAGAAGATTCTAGACGGTTCTGGAAAAGTCAAGAAGATTCTGGAGGATTTTGGAATATTCTGGAACAGGCTAGAATATTTTTGAGAATTTTTATATAATTTTGTGGATTTTTGAAGATTATAGAGGATAGTGGAAGACTGTGAAAGAGATTAGAATAGTGAAAGATTCTAGAAGGATATGAAAGTATTGGGAAAGCTTCTGGAACAGTCCAAAAGACTCTAGACGATTCTGGAAGATTCTGGAATAGACTAGAATATTTTGGAAAATTTAGTAAGAGTTTGATGTATTTTTTAAGATTCTAGTAGATAGTGAAAGATTGTGGAAGATTTCAGAAGATTCTACAAGAGTGGAAGATTCTGAAAGAGTCCAGAAGATTTTATAGGTTTCTGGAACAGGCTAGAATATTTTGGAGAATTTTCATGACGAATTTTTGAAGATTCTAGAGGATAGCGGAAGACTCTGAAAGACTTTGGAAGAGTATAGAAAATTCTAGAAGATTATAAGAATATTTGAAAGATTCTGGAATAGTTTAAAATATTTTTGAGAATTTTAGGAAAATTGGAATATTCTAGAAGATTGCAGAAGTTTCCGTAAGATTTCGAAAGAGTATAGATGATTTTAGAAGGACACGAAAGTATTTGAAAAGATTCTGAAATAGTTTAGAATGTTTTTGAGAATCTTGGAGAATATTTGAAGGTTCCAGAGGATTGTGGAAGATTATAGAAGTTTCTGGAACAGTACAGAAGATTCTGGAACGCGCTAGAATATTTTGGAGAATCTTCATAGACTTTGGTGAATTTTTGAAGATTCTAGAAGATAGTGGAAGACTCTGAAATAATTAAGAGTGAAAGAGTCTAGACAAGTCACAAAGACTCTAGAGGATTCTGGAAGGTTCTAGGAAAAGCTAGAATATTTTGGAGAATTTTTGAAAATTTAAGAGGTTAGTGGAAAACTTTGAAAGACTTGGGAAATGTAAAAAAGATTCTAGAAGTTTAAGAAAGTATTTGAAAAGATTCTGGAACGGTTTAAAAGATTCTAGAGTATTCTGGAAGATTTTTGAATGGACTAGAATGTTTTTAAAATTTTGGGGAATATTTGGAGATTCTAGAGGATTGGAGAAGACTCTGAAAGACTTTGGTAATCTCTGGAAGAAACTAGAAAAATCTAGAATATCCAGGAAGATTGTAGAAGATTTTGGAAGTGTCCAAAATCCCTCTTCCTTCTTTCTCCAAATCCTCATAAACCCCAAGTGTGCCTCGAATACCCCTCGTCATCTTTTGCTGTCTCACGCGCCCCCCGGTTAGCACTTACCACGACTCGCCTCTTTTCCTATTGCTATTCTTTTGTCGGGGATATCGGCGACAACTTGAAAAACAGAATGATTTCCGACCTGGGGTGAGTTCCGAACACTGTTCCTTGAATAGGGGTGCGTACCCCTTTGAATTCCAAAGCGGAGGAATATTTTTTTCATCTTCTCCTTGGTACTTGGCCTCTGCATTCTTTGCAGCGAGCAGGAAATTTGTGGGTCTTTTATTTCGAAGGTGTTCTTAGGAAGTGGAATATTGGAATACCCTTCTGAAAGTAAATTGAAGGAAAATACAATTTTTGAGTGAGTAATATGGAGATTTTTCTGAAATGTGCTGGCAAAGAATATCCAGAAAGACAGAAACAGGAAGTTGCTTAGGAAACTCCTCGGGAAACTCGAACTCTCAATAGGCGGTGGGCAAGTCGAATGGAAAGAAACGTTCGACAAGATGGTGACGAAGATAATACCGTTCAAGTGTTTCTTTGCTCTCAACTTCCCGACAGTCACTTAGGTCGTACTGCTTGTGTTTTCTAGAGCCTAAAAGATATTGATCCCTTTCCCTTTGGGTACTATAATATTATTGTGCTGCCGTTTCATAAATTATCAAAAAAGCTTACCTTTCATGCAATCCAAAAAGAAACGAAAAAACCGAATATAACCCAATTTCCATCTAAAATTTCACTCAAATAATTAAATAGTCCATTGAAAAATGTTTTCTGATTCCATTTGCATTTTAACGAGATGAATAAACCACAATCCAGAAAAAAAAGATAATGAGGTTGAACGAAATTAATGATGCTACTCTCATGGAATTATTAAAGCCATATTTTCGGTTTTAAATAAAACATTATGCCCATTATATTGTTGCCATTGAAGGCGAATTTCAAAAAATATTTATAATCTTTCAGTTGGAAAACGTCAACGCAACGCTATTGTAACGAGTGAGAACCAATCGTGACGATAAAAAATATTTCGATTTCAGGTGTTATTTGTTCCTCGTGAATTGAACATTTCAACGCCGTTATCACAAAATTTATTCAGTCCGAAAGCCGTTCGACCGTTGACATGTGCCACTGAATTTGTTGCACTCGTAACGATTTTCATCCACACACCAAAATCATCGACTAGTATTCCAGTGGAATAAAATATAGACCAAAATTCTTTTATATTTCGATATTCTATTTCTGACTACACTATTTGTCACAGAATATCGCATTTTTCCATCCCGTAAATTTATCCTAGCAAATGAAGAAACCACTTTCCTCTCAGTGTTACAATTTTTCAGTAGTAATAAAAATTTCGAATTTGCATTAAAAATATTGTTACTTAATTAAAATTAAGTTTTCATTTTATTAATTTTAATTTATAATTAATTTTATAGAATAAGATAACAAAAAAGTAGTTAATTTTCAGGTTATATCAGGACTCAGGCTGTTGTAGCTACATAATTTAAACTAGTGATGCACGTCAAGCACATTCGAGATGAAATCGAGACTTGCATGAAAAATGTCTAGATGAGCTCAAAAGTTCATGTAGATCAACAATCCATAATAAAAAAATCAGACGAAAATTCTCGTCTCGTTCGTCTCGATAAAAAACGAGAATGTAAAAATGACTATATCTAAATTAAATGAATTGTAGTAATTTGTTATAAGTAACATTATGAAAAAGGGATTTTTGCATAATGCAATTTACCATCTATGTGCCGGTGTTGAATTAAAAAATTAAAAAATGTTTTTGTATTTAAATGTACTTAAAACTTTTCACCTCTGATAATTTCGTAATTTTTACTGACATGATATTTTTTTACAACTTTTATTTTGTTCCTTCGCAGAAGGATCAGAAGTTCCTTCTGAAATCGCAGAAGTTAAAAATCTCCATTGAAAGAGTCTTTTATTCTTCAGAAACAATTTATTTAATGTTTTTTTAAAACTTATTTCTTGAAATTTGAATAATTATTTGTAGATGTCGTAGCAGAAGTGATTTTTTTCCTTTAGGTTGTCTGCATGTTAGATTTCTAAAATGCTTCCAATGAATAAATAATAGTAAAAAAGTTTAATTTTTTATTCATCAATGCTATATTACCTCCAATTTTTATGAAAAGTGCCAAATTTATTATATTTTTCTCAACATAATTAAAAATAATAACCTTTTAGACGAAAAACATTTTTCAGGTAATAAGGTTCGATTGTTAATTCTTCTAGTTTTTTTAATAACTGATTCGATACATTCTTCCCCCCAAATTGCACGAAACTATTAAAATTCAGCGTAAAATATGCCCATGACGAAGTTATTTTGTTAATTTTAAGAAAATTTAGTAAAAGTAGTAAAAATTTTAATGTTTTCTTAAATTTTCAATAACTCCCGATATAACAAATATTTTTCAATATTTTTGATCTCATTTCGAAGGGAAATTTTTATAGAATCTTAAAAATTTAGTAGCATAATAACTGCGAAATGTTTGTTTTCATGGTGCAAGAAGTTAAAGTTAGAACAAAAAAGTTAGAAAAGTGTAAATATTTTGTCAAATGAGAAAACATTTTTATAAAGTATGTGAAATAAGTAATCATAAAGTTTCTGTAAACATAGAAAAAACGGAGGATAAAATATTTGGAGGTAATTTTTTAGAGGGATAAATTTTTATTTTGATAACTTCACGTCTTTCATAATACATGTGTTATCATGAAAAAAAAAAGAAAATTCAACCGACATTTGGGTAAAATTTATTCTGTGAGGCTAATTTTTGTTGCAGGTAAATATCACACCGAAATCCGGATAAAAATAACATTTCGTTTTCCCTGTGAAAGTTTCTTAAAATGTACACTCATTTTATTTTTATTATTATTCTCCTACAGATGAGATGCCTTCGAATTTTTCCAATGTTTTCGTTTCAAGTTTAGCTTGGGAAAAAATGTAGAATTATGTTGATAAGTTGTGACGATTCTATTGAAATTTAATTTTAAAATGAGTTCAAGAATATTAAAAACTGTTTATTATTTCGGGAGTTATTGAAGTATTAAACTTCGAATTTACAAAGGCCTTATTGGTTCATATTGATTTTTCTTTACATATACCTGTGTTTATATATTCAATCACAAGATTGATTTATTTTTGAAATGTCCTTAGCCACCTCTAAATTTACTTTTTTCGAAAAAGGAACAAATACGGGGTAATTTATATTTCTTAATAGGTATTTTTTCAAGGAGTAAGCCCTAAAATTTAAACAATTTTTGAAAATAAATGCACATTTTGACCACTTTTACATGAACAGGTTCAATTTTTTGTGGAATCAGCGTAAAATGTTTTGCCACAGACTCCTTGCTGTCATATTTTTCAAACTGATAAAAATTTTTTATTTTAATAAAAAATTTTTATTAACAAATGCACATTTTGACCACTTTTTCATTGTTTTTGTAGAATCAACTTAAAATGTTTTGATATTTCTTGCAGTCACATTGTCCATTCTGAAAAAAACTGTCAGTTATATAAACAAGTTTTAATTACGAATGCATTTGTTCATAAAAATTAATAATTTTTATCAATTTGAAAAAAATGACAGTAAGGATTCTGTGGCAAGACATTTATGGCTGATTCCACAAAAAAATTAAGCCTATTCCTGTAAAAGTGGCCAAAATGTACATTTGTTAATCAAAATTGTTTACAAAAACTAATAATTTTTGTCAATTTGGAAAATTTGACAGCAAAGAGTCTGTGGCAATACATTTATAGCTGATTCCACAAAAAAAGCTTATTCATGCAAAAATGGTTAAAATGTGCATTTATTTTAAAAAATTGTTTAAATAATTATCAAATAACTGATTGCAATTAACAGATTGTAATTACACATTAATTTTTGTCATATTTCCTGCAAAAAATATGGATTTCAAAGAGCTATTTATTGCGTATCAGGAGAAAATAACTTTTGTTTATTAATTTGTTTATAGCATTATCAACCTTTTTGTCCTTACTCTGACCAAATAGAATCTATTACTAGATAGTTATTACTCTCTAAATCTGAATTAGTCAAGTTTTGCTAATTCATCAGTGATTGAATTCCAGCTATGGCAATTAGTAGAATTCTACTGACAATTAGTGTAAAATTACTAAAATTTCAGTAGATTTCTATTGATTTACCAGTAGAAATCTATTGAATTTTTAGTAATTTTACACTAATTGTCAGTAGAATTCTGCTAATTGCCATAGCTAGAATTCAGTCACTGATGAATTATTAAAATTTGACTAATTTAGATTTAGAGAGACATTGTTTTTCCACTGTGCGTCATCATGGCGCGAATGTATAGACTTTTCAAATTATAGGGTAGATGTACCAATTACCGAGTCGGTACAATTTGTTGAGTATCTAAACTTGTTTCGCATATAAATAGAGAATTATTATAAAAATAACAAAGGCAACAACATAGAATTAATTCCTATATTCTTAACTAAAGATACTAAAAAGACATTACATTGTAAAAGAAGGAATTACTGTCGAATTTTATATCTGTAATAGGATATGTCACGAAATGTATTAAAATCCGCCATTTGCATAATATTTTAAATTTCATGGCCCCAGAACCAAAGGGTTCTATCCTGGTTTTTGACAACTTTTCAAGAGAGGCACTTGAAAATTGCACAGCTCGTTCATAAAGAAATCAATCGATCTCGAAACACAACTTTTTAAATCTGTTTCCGAATAGAATCATTTTGTTTTTTATAAAAAGTCGATTAAACAAGGTTAAAAACACTTTTATTTACAACTTTTTAATGTTTAAGAAACTATACTGAAATTTTGATTATTTTGACTTGTGCAGAATTACTGAAATTATCTATTGATATTAAAATCTCAATTTCGGCAAAAACGTTAGATAGAACCCTTTGGTTCTAGGGACACGGTTTTTTGAGTGAGAATTTTACAAAAAGGAATTCGACTGTTTCTGGATATATTACTTATTTTTAGAAAACCTTACAATATTCTGCAAGAATTAAACTTTTGAATAAACTTATAAACTTATTTTTAAAAAACGCATTTAGAATTGTTCTTAATTAAAAATTGGTAAACTGGGGTCACTTTTTTTTCAAGCACCATTTCCCGATTACACGAATCGACGGTTTTAACGCTTGTGTACCATTTTTCGATTATCGATCGCGAGAACGCTGGTAACTTCAATTTGAGGTTACACAAAATGCAAAAACTGTCAAAAAATGTTTCGGTTTCCTGAAGGTTCTGGATCATTTTTGTAAATAAGGTAATCATTAATAAAAAAAATTATATTTAGATCGCGTCTAAAAATAAGTATTTCCTTTCTATATTTTCAAATAAATGAAGGTTAAATTGCTATGCTAAGGTACAATCGATAAATGGTGCAAGGAATCGAGCGATTGGTGAATGTGACTCGACAAATGGTGCTTTTGTCGTATTCTAATTCATAACAATATATTTTTAATCCCAATGTATATTTTTAGTATCTGTGTACATCCAAAAGAAAATGAATCATATTGCCGATTTTATTTTATGAGTTACAAGCGTTTTTGTGAGTCAAGGTCAAAATTGTCGATTTTGAGTTTTTATGTGGAGGTGATACTTTGACCTTTTCTCTATTTTTTAACACCATTCCCGTGTTTCGGAGCGAACCGAAAGTGGGGGAATTTTTAATTTGAAAAAACAGTGAAAAGCGTTCAGGTTGTTTTGAATCTAGAGTATTCTCTCTCCACTTTTTTCCTTTAAAACTGCTTATAAATTACCATTATCCATTATGGAAGATAGATACTTGCCACAAATTCAAACTCCAAGGGTTATAACATTCTTATTTTGTATCCTCAATGCTAATTTTTAAAAAAATTGATGTCTCAAAAGTCAGAAATATTTTCCTTATCATATAAATCCATAAAAACAAATACTACTTTTTCTAAAAACAATGTTTTTTGAAAAAGGACCAGGTTGTCGCTTATTGTAAAACTGCTGTTAAAATTATTATTCTTAATGTTAATGGCACAAATTCTATCAATTTTTAATCTTTACGATGTATGTCAGTGTTCATAATCAGAAACTTTCTAACTTCTAGTTAAAAGTTTACTTTTTAAAACCTTAACCTTTCATTAAAATTATATTTGAATACAAATTTGTGAAATTTTGACTTTGACAGTGTCCTATATAACATCTTATCAATCGATTTGTATCAAACCTTGTCTTAAAGTTACAGAATATATTTGTGAGTACCTCTCCATGCGCAATTTCACAAGAACAAATATCAATTATTATTGTTATTATGAATTAAAATGGTACAAGTCCTATTGATTTTTAATGTTAGCGATGTAATTCAGTGTGCACAATCCAAAAATTTTTAATTTCCAACTGGAAGTGCCTTTTTTACGAATCTAAACTTTAACTGGGATTATATCGAAATACTGTTTTTCGGAGTTCGGACTTTGGAAGTGTCCCATGTAAAATTTTATGAATCGATCGGGACCAAACATTTTTTAAAAGGTGGGGAATATATCTGACAGTAGCCCCATGTGCCTAACTTCATACCGACAACCTAGTCACTTTTCTTCTGGACGTAGACATATTTTTAGCCTCTACTTTAATATTGATCAGTTTCTGAAATTTCGGAAATGATTCTAATGTAAAAGTAAGTAGTTTCTTTTAAACGGTTACATGCCCAACACTAGTTCCTCTATACTTAACACCAAGCCTCTTCTTCTCCACCCCTTCAGAAAAGGAAGGTAAAGCAAGCGAAGATGCCTTCACTCCCAATCTCACCTTCATTCTATTCCTTACTCGAGGGTATGTGGTATTGTACTTTCTTTCGGTATTTTTAATAACTTCTTTTACCACTCCCTTCCTGCTTTCATCCACGCTTTCTCACTCCCTTTCCGTCTAGACTTCACAATGCCGCTAGTAATCCGACACTATCGGCCTCTAGCGCGTCCTTCTCGTTTTTCTATCTTCACGCTCAACCTTGTCACTGTTGTACCTTCCACCTATATATGTATTTTTTCCTTTTCACTCTGGCATTACACTCTGTCTCTCTCTCTCTCCGGAACAACAATTACTTTGCCATATTGTCCGCACCTTCTATTATATCGTAAACGAAGGGGGTGGGAGGAGGAGGGGGTTGAAGTCGAAGAACCAGGGGTGAATGGATGGACGGATAAAGATGGAGCGACACGACGGTAGGATCAAGTTTTTAATCACTCTCCAATGTCAGCAAGGAAGAAATACGAGCAGCCACGTCTAATCTCTCCTCTCGGGCGAATCGGAGCGTACGTGGATGTTGAATATGCCTCAGGGTTGCACGCACTTGAAGAAATGAACTGAGACTGAATTCTCATAAAGGTCAGTGTCAGAGAGTCAGAGATGCATTTTCAAAGGAAATACAGGGATCACAGCGATACAGTATTTCAATTCTAGGGAAAATAGGCGATTTTTTTTCGAAAAAGGGGATTTTTTTAAAAGGAGCAATTTTTTCTTTTGATAATACCAAGGAAGCCAATAAATGTTAAGAAATACAACATTTTTATAAGGAAACTCAAATCTTATTAACAAAAAAATTATATTCAATCCTTAGATGTTAAATTTTTTTTGTTCAACAAGAAATAATAAAAGAAAAATTAGAGGTATGCAGTTATCTGATCGAATTTTCAATGCAAATTGATACCTTTTTGGCCACGCTTATAGAACACTGGATTTTTAGGAATTAAGTTTAATTGAAGAAGAAATCTAAGCAACTTAAATCACTTCGAATGTAGAATTTCTCGAAACTGATATTAAACAGTTGGTTTTTATACGAACTTGGATCGCAAACCGAATTTCTAAAATTTGATCCTATCGAAAATTCGATTTGCAATCCGCGTTATTTCAGAAAGAATTTTTTCAAAACCTACTGAATCATTTCAGTTTCGAGAAATCCTATATTGGAAGTGATTTAAGGAAGAATTGGTTAGACAGTCGGAAAAAAGTCAAAGCGGCTATTTCCTCAGGCTTTTCATTTTAAAAAGATTTTTTAACAAAATTTTTTAAGTCGTAATGCGGAAAATTTTATTTCCGATTAAATAAACTTTCAAGTAAAGCTTCAATTGGATAAAAGTGGCAGATTTTCTTCATTCGGAATCTTTTGACGAATTTTAGCCGTTTTTCACCGAAATCTGTCTAAAGATTTCGAATGAAGAAAATCTGTAATTTTTACTTTTTGAAACATTTTTGACAACTAAGAGGACTCTGAAAGTTTCTGCAAGATTAGAAAAATTGTTGAAAATGTCTGTAAACTGGGAATTCTGAAAATTTCAGTAAGATGGAAATTTTTTTCGAAATTATAGACGATTTTCGAAGAATCTGGATGATTTTCAAAGAATCTGAAGGATTCTGAAAGACTATGAAGTAGTATATAATTTTTTAAAGAATTTTAGCAAATTTTTGATAAGTTTTTAAGATTTTAGTTAAAGAATTTTAGGAGTTTTTGGGAGTTTTTTTGTAGACTTTGGAAGATTTTGGAGGATTCTAAAAACGTAGAAGATTTTAGTCGGTTATAGAATTAAGTGTTTAGAAGATTTGAAATTTTTTGAATTTCGAATGATTCTAAAATATTCGGAAGAATTTTAAAAACTTCTAGAAGATTCTAGATAGAAGGTTATGGAAGAGTTCAGAAGATTTTAGAGGAATTTAGAAGATTCTGAAACAGTCTAAAATTTTTTAGTATATTTAAATGGATTTTGGAAAAATTTTTGAACATTAATAAGACTGAAAAATTCTGGAGGATTATGGATCAGTTGGGAATTCTAGAGAATAATAAAAGGCTGGGAAAAATTGTTGAAAATTATAGACGATTTTCGAAGAATCTGGAGAATTTTGAAAGAGTCTGGGGGACTTTGGAAGACTATGGGGCAGCATATGATTTTTGAAAGAATTTTATCAAATTTTTGATAAATTTTGAAGATTTTAGTTGAAACATTGTAGGAGATTTTAGAAGTTTTTTTGTAGATTTTGGAGGATTCTAAAAATCTAGATTTTAGTCGGTTATAGAAAATTTAGAAGATTTGAAAATTTTTAAATTAAAGAATATTTTCGAAAAGATTTGAAGAGTTTTAGGGGATTTTAAGTACAATAGGGGGAAAATATGGAAAGGGGGAAAAAGGGGGAATAGGAGACTGACTTTGATCGCTGCAAATACCACGTGGGATACTTTGATAAAGAAAAGGTGAAACAGGGTGGAAAATGAGAAAACAGAAAAAATTTTTTCAAGATTCGACTAGAAATCATATTTAGCGGGATATTGCCCTTTTCTCGTACTTTTTCAACACTCAATGTCTGCTGCAGGGTACGACCCTGCTCCATCTTATATTTTTTTCACGTAGAATGGATATGTAAAGCGAGAAAGCGAAAAGAAAAGGTTGAGGGTGTTCTTTTGTTTCTTTTCTTCCATGAAGTAAATACCTTGAGCACACGGCTGCGCTTTTCTTGATTCCCGTTGAAAAAGGTCAGTAATTTTTATAACAAATTGCGTGTAATATCTGACATTCCAACCGACTTATTACGGTTTTAGCTTCCTTCCAAGCCAAAGAAACATTTTCTAGAGTTTTATGCATTTATATTTGCCTAATTTATGCTCTGATTTATGCTGTTGTTTATATTGTGTATCTTTAATGTTTGTAAATGAAATATAAATGGTAGAAATTGGAATGAATCTTCAATTTGTGGCTGTCTGTCTTTAAACGATTTTCTTACTGCGAGACTAGCTCCGTTTATATAGAAATTATATTTGATATTCAAAGACATTTATAAATTTTCTTGCTATTAAATCTGAAAGTTAGCTGGACTCTGACTGCATTTGAATCTAACGATTTCAGGGATTTCAAAGATGGACTTTTATGAGTTTTGAAATACGTTCGAAGATAAAAAGCATCAAGTGTAAAAAAAACATGGATTTGCGAATTTTCGGAGATATTGATTATTTTTTGCTTCTTTGATAAATAAAAGGTGAAATAGTATAATAGTATTATAATATAATATATTATATTATATTATATTATAATATAATATAATATAATAGTATAATAGTATAATAGTATTGGCGAAAATTTCCAAATTTTAAAGACATGCACATTTAAATAATTTCTATCTAAAATATGTTAGTGTAAACAAATTTGTGTATGTAATTCATTTTTTCGTACTTTTATAACTTTTGAAAAATTATTTTTTGAACTATGAATTTTCTAATTTAACGTAAATTTAAAGAAAAGAAATTCCGTCTATCAAAACGAATCAAATGAATATTTCCGGAATCAAACCGAATCTATCGATTTAAATTAGTAGTAGAATCATTAAAGATATTATATAAAAAATTGAAATTTCCATATTTATTAAAGCAATCGCTAAAACATCTCGTATTTGACGTTGGAATATTTACACAAAATAAAATATTCATCAAATCCAAGTGACAATATAGCAAAATGACCTATGACAATTATAGTTGTTTATAATATTTAAACAGTAAAATATTCCATTTTTTATTAAAATGCATTTAATTTTGATTAATTATACGTTTAGAAAATATTCTTGAATTCAAAACGAATCGATTCATCCATATTTCAGTAGAATTTGAATAAAAAGTATTATAGTTTTCCAACATTGCATAATGAGCAAGCAAACTGCTCATAAAAGCTCATTAGAATATAAGTTGATTTGTAATAAAGGGCTTTGTCCGTTCACTGTTCTTAAATAAATAAATAAATAAAATGAGTGCTGTTGATATAATTTTATAGCTAGTTTAGTTGATGTTTACAATTTTGGTTTATCAAACATGGAATAATTTTCTAGTGTATTATCACATTCGTCATGGTAAATAAAAAACGTTGTTCCCTTTCAAAAGCTATTTCATAGTTCTTGAATTTCGAAACAGTCCTTGAAGAATAAAGTACTATATCACAGAATTTTCTATCGAAAGATAGGAAATATTACTCTGCCTGACTAAAATCGTTTTTACTACTGGCTGCTGCGTTAGAGTCTAAAAATTTCAGTGAGTCGGAAGCATCGGAAGATGCATTTTATGACTTTTGAAATACTTCCGAGTGTAGAACAAGTAAACGACACGAATACATATAGAACAAGATATAAGAAGCATAAAGTTAATCAAGCGAATAAAGCGATAACGATAGACGTTGAAATATTTCCGCATAGCTGCCGTTTCTAAGGTAAGATACTAAATCAATGTAGTGGCTTTTCTGTAAAGCATGGAATCTTCTACGTGCGTAGCATGCGTCATGCAAATGCCACACCCTTACTGATATCTACGTGAGAAAAGTCTCTGAAGGAAGAACTTCATAGATCATAGTCTGCAAGAATCACAACTCTACAATCTCAGAAATATTTAAATATAAGACCAAGATTACAAACATATCCAATAGGACAGTTTACAAAAAAATAATTTCTTTCTAAAGATTTTGGAAATTGCACAAATTATACAAATTAAACTAAATTATTTAGAATATTTAACGATCATTAAAGGATTTATTATGATATAGTTTCTTATTTTTATGCAGTAGTACAAGTAACTGGATTTGACCAAATTTTTTTCTAATCTTGACTGTAGAGTGTTTTTTTTAAATAAACAAATTTGTTATAGGAAAACAGCTCCATCGCACGGTCTTTACTGCAGAAAATTTTTCAATAGCAGTGCTCAATCGACAATAAATTTTCGTATTCGTTTTCTGCCTTACCGACTACGCTCGACCCTGTTCTATCAACCCCTGCTTGAAGTTTACTTTGCGAGCAACCCTTGTATCCTACCCTGTTTTATCCCCAAAGCTAAAATTCTCTCGACATCTCGCGGGTTTAATCGGACCTTACCTCGAAATTTCTTTTCGAATTTTTCAATATCAACTCACTGTATCTCATCTACTTATTTTTAAAAAACTTTATTTTCAAAAATTCATTTTGAAAAATTAATTCCTTTCTACCACTATTATAAAATTTGATCTGTTTTTGCCATATACTAACACAAAAAAGCGAAGGATAAAATTTGTTGCAGGTAATTTTTTAGAGGGATAAATTTTTATTCAGACTTCACATTTTTTGAAAATACATGTGCTGTCATGGAAAAACAAAAGCAAATTTAACCGATATTTGGGTAAAACTTATCCTGAGAAGTTAATATTTTTGCAGGTTATTTTTACTCAGGAATCGAGGTAGACTTTGTCCTTCGTGTTTTCTGTGTAAAGTTAATTTCTTAATTTTTTGGTATTGTCACGTGTAACTGATATAACATTTGATAATAATAAACTGTGATAAAAATTCCAGACAAGAAATATTGCAGACCAAAACTTTTCGTGTTCTATTTCATGCAGAGAAACTTGGTCAATGAAGTCAAACAAAGGAGAGAGATAAAACTGCAAGAAGAGGCTAGGTACAAGTAGAAAAGCCTCTGCGGAATCGAAGACCAAGGATTAAGCGGAGACAAACCATCGAGGGAAACTAGGTAAGCGCTAGAGTCCACAAAGAGATTGCCAATTACTAACCGTTCTCGTAACAATGGTACTTAATCGTCATTTCATCGATTTTTCCTCTGGATAAACGTGCATACATATTCAAATCATGTCTCCTCAACTTTGTTCATCATAGAAAACTGATGCGAACTCTCATTCCTTCAATACCAGTACTTTAGTAGAGCCCCCAATTTTCAAATGTGGACCTCTGGGAGAAGAGGAAGAAATTGAACAGTAATGAGTTAGGCACAGGAATATATTTCCAGATAAATTTCACATAATTTACAATTTGATAAATCTTCAAAGTTAGAAGTCTGAAAAACCTAATTTCTTCGAAAATTTCAGTTAAAGTTTGCGAAGTAGTAGTCATAAGCCTATAGTCTACGTGTTATATTTTTTTTCTTTCAAAAATAAAAAATTTATCCGAAGTAACTCGGTGGGGATCAATTTGTCAATTTGATCCAAATTTGTAATAAAATGTTGCAATCAGTTGAAAACTAGTTGAAATTTATTTGCAACATTTTGATGCCTTCAAGTTTTCTGTGCCAATTTCGAATACTTCCGGAACATAAGAAAAGTGCCAAAATCGATTAGAGTATTTATGTCGAAAATTCGTCAATTTTAGGGAAAATAGGGAATGTTTTTTCGAGAAAGGAGAGACAATAAATGAAATCTTCTGGACTTTTCGACAAGTTTTCAGAATTTTGTAAGAATGTTTTACATTTTCCATAAACTTTTAAATTCATTAAATATTCTAAAATCCCTCTAAACCCTCTACAATCTTCTAGACTTTTTAGAATGTTTTAGCATATTCCAGAGACTTCTTGAGTTTTAAAAAATCTTCTTAAATCCTCAAGAATTTTCTAGGACCTTTTAAAATCTTTCAGGATTTTTAAAACTCTCTTACTGAGACACCCAGACTTTTTCTAAGTCTTCTGAAAACTTCAAAAAGACACCAAAATCTATTTTTATTTTCAAAATTATTCTACACTGTTTCAGAATCTTTTAGAATCTTCAAAATTTGTTTAAATTATGCCGCAAGCTTTTAAAATCTTCCAGTATCTTCCAGATTGTTTTTTTTTGAAGACTTTCAAAAAGTCTACAGAATTTTATGAAGATTCAGGAAACCCTCTAGAATATTTATTTTGGAAAATTGAAATAGATTTGGGAATAATTTTTGAAGGTTATAAAACTGAAAGAGTTTGAAAGAATATGGATCAGTCTAGAATTCTAGATAATCGCAACAGATTTGGAAAGATTTTTTCAAATTAGGGAAGATTTTAGAAGAATCTCGAGAGCTTTGAAAGAGTCTGGAGAATTCTGGAAGACTATAGAAAAGTATAGAATTTGTTGAAGAATTTTAACAGATTTCAGATAAGTCTTGAAGATTCTGGAGGATTTTAGAAGATTTTGGGATTTTTGGTAGATTCTGAGGGATTCTAGAAGATTCTGGAAAAACCTACAAGATTTTAGTCAATTATCAAAGAGTTCAGAAGAATTGAAAATTTTAAAATTATTAAAAGCAGAAAAAGGGTTTTTTTGGGTCCATAATCAGAAAATAATTTCTTTGTGGAAATAAAAACTCACAAAGATTTGAACAAGTTTGCCCGCAAGCTGTCAATTTTTGACTCAAAAACTATTTAAATTAAACGATCGTTCGTTTAGATTAAATAATTTCTAAATAATAATTCAAGTTCATTAATTTTATTAATATTATTAATCCTTTAGTGATTACTGTGCCAAATTTGGAACAAAATTGTAATAGATATTTAAAAAAAGGCCGATTGTATGCAAGTTGTACGAAAATTTCCGTAAAAAATCAAATTATTTTAGAATAAAATTAAAATTACGTGTAGATATCGTATTAAACTACCTTTTGATGCGATTAACTCATTTTGGTTGTAAAACACTTTTTCTGTTACTACAGATTTTATTTTAATTTTAAAATTAAAATTAAGCAAAGAATATTTCTAGGTTAAATTAATCAAATGATTTATATTGAAAAAGTAATTAAACTCGAAACATAAGTGGTGAAGGTCTTTTAAGAAAATGATCCTAATTAAATAGCGATGTGATTCTATAATTTAAAATAAAGATAGAGTGCAATTACTCATTCAATTCACACCGTAAATATTTAGCATTTCAAATAATAAGTTTAATCAAGAAAACAAGCAAAATGTATTGCGAAACGATATCAATCGAAACACGAAACGTGAAATAAAAGGCGAGATATATAACAAATTTCGACGAGAGTTCGGAGTCTGAATTAATGCCTTACGAGAGGACATTACAATTATGATTTTTTTAGAGGAATTGTGTCTAAAACGGTCACTCCTCTAAAACGGCCAATCTTTAATAATTAACTGGTTAAAAGAAATAAACGCCAGTTTTTTGTACAAAAATATTGTAAAATGAAATACACAACGATGTCAAATGATTTTAAATATTAAATATGTAAATTGACATATTAAAATGTGATTATTGATTTCACATACTTTAGGATAAAATGTTACTTCAAAATTGAATTATATTATTGAATGCTTTAACATATGTAAAAAAAACACCACGCTGCCAACAGATCAAAATAGGAATGCGTTGCACAAAAATCGGCGGATAAAATTATTTACCACAAAAAATAATATTCCTTTTAAAGAACTCATGATCCTCGACGAGCTTCTTCGAGTACGAAGAACGTGGAGCAAATTAAAATTGTTCGCAAGAGCAGGACAATTAGTTATTAGAACATTTCATGATAATCGCCGCTTTCCCATCAATCTCCCAATTTGTACCTCAAGTGGGGGTTGACACCGAATGTGTTCGATAATTAGCGATCGCTGACGCCTTTCCCTTAATAATTTGAACGCGCTAAATTTAAATGTAACGTGCGCCGAAGAAAGGGGGCTTACTCTGAAAAGTGAGATTTTTCAGGGCGAGCGGTCGAAGTCGACCCGATAGAT
>JBAGKK010115744.1:0-25406 GCA_037177015.1 Euceroptres primus
TTGCATGGACAGATACGCAATTCAGAAGGGCCTGAGACCGATTCAAACGCAAATGAATGGATTTTTGTTTCCTGGGCAGCAACCCGAAATACCTCCTAGTACTGAATTTCATTGAAATCTTGCTTAAAGGAGGAAAATAAAACGATGTGCGAAAAAATGAGTCATTGCCAATTTTGGCACATCATTTTTTGGACGCAAAAATGCGTCATTCACTTTTCAAAAATATTTCACGTACAGAATAAATTTTTTATTACTGAAAACAATGGTTTTCCAATCCGTATAATATAAGATCAAATTTATATTTTTAATATCTCAATAGAAAAATCATTTTTTCAATAAAACTGTAATTGGAAAACAGTCTTAATTTCTCAAATCTATTCAATTAAATAATAAAATCGACACATAAAAATGATTGATTTTATTATTTTATAAAATAGATTTAAAAAATTTCCAATTTTTTAAAACTAAAATAACTAATTTCCAAAACACAGTTTTGTTAAAAAACGATTTTTAACGGAAATATTAAAACAAAATTTTGTTCCGTGGATTTGGTACCATTTCAAATTTTCCCGACTTCATATTTTGAAATTTATGAAACATTGAAATATTTCCAATTTTTCATGAAATATTTCACGAGATCAAAATTTCATGAAATTTTCAATGTTGCAGTATAAGAATTAAAAAAGAAATTTTCAAAAATTCGCATAGACAGACATTTTCCAGTTTTTTCCAGTAATGTGGAAACTTTGGTAATCACCCGGCAATTTCTGACAGTTTCGTAATTAATCGTAAAAAAAGGTAATTATGGAAATTGACTAGTAATTGTATTGAAAATTATATTAAAACATCTCACAATTTCCTGGAATTTCTTTATTATTCGTAAAATTTCCGGAGATCGCAAAAATTTCCCGAGTACCGGGAAATTTTAATATATTAAATTACATAAAAAATAAAAAATTTCTTTTTCATATTTCAAATTTCATGGAATATTTTTTATAATTTAAAACAAATATAAAATATTTATACCTATATAAATAATAATTGAATAATATTAATAAATGGTCGAAAATTAGAAATTAGGTCTGAAAAAATGTTTTATGAGATTCTCTAAGATATTAGAATTTCCATTTTTCAAAAATGTAGAGAAATATTTACGGGTAAAAAAATAAATTTTTTTTTGGTGAAAAAGCAATTTTTTTACAAAACGACTTTTTTCCTTTTAAATTTGTATAAATTTTAAAAAGTTGAAAATTAAATTACATAAAATATTAAATTACATAAAACATTTCATAAAATTACATAAAATATCATTTATTTGTGTAACAAAAAATAAATTTTTAAATATTTTTTATGTAACGAAAAATTAATTTTTTAATCTTTTTCATGTAACAAAACATTCATTTTTTCATTTTTTAAAAGTAATAATATAAAACATACCTCCTAAACAATGAGAATATTTTTCCCAATAATGAGCTGGTTTGGCTGGTCGAGCAAAAATTTCATCTCGATTAGAGGCGATAATTAATTTATACGAATTCGCACTGGCTTCTGGGTCTCGACAAATAAACAAAATGCACATGATTCTTGAATAAATAAATAAAATAATTTAATTCACTTTTTTTTGCTAAAATAATACGCTTTTTCATCAACTAACGAATAATTGACGAACTGACGAATATTTCAATCTGTCTTAAGAGCACTTATACTGTTTTTTATGAGAAAAATTTTCATTGTGTGCAGACTGTCGCTTTTATCTATATTGATAAGTGTGGTAAACAATGAAAAATTCACCGTAATTTCACAGATAATAAGATACGTGTGCAGTGTATTAGTATCGAAAATATAGAACAGACGTGAAGATCAGCTGATCGGCACTGACTCAACCCGAACAAAACTAAAAAACAGCCAGGAGAATTTTACCGAGAATATTACCAATATTACCAGGCCAGAAATTATCTGCGAATATTTATTTTTATATAATATTACAATTTCTTTGTTTGCATTACGTAAAAATGCATATTTTTACGTAATATTCATTCAAAAATAATTTTATTTTATTAAAAATCGTACAAATTTGAAAAAAAAGGAAATTTTTTTCATTTTTGTCTTACCGACTAAAGGTCATTGTAAACACTGAGTAACAGCAACTAAAAAGTGTGAAAAGCTTAAAAAAAATAAAACTTCATAAAACAAAAGTCTGTAAAGAAAGACGTCATGTTTTATCCATAGTAGGTAAACAATAATTTTGCTGATAAACAACAGTTGGTAAAGAAGATAACACATGATAAATATTTGCAAATATTTTTATTCAATTTTAACAGAATTAGATTATTTAATAAAAGTGCTGATGTTGATAATGTAAAAACACTGCATTCAGAAAAACTATAATCAACTATTAATATATAAAAAATCACTCAATATAAACACGTGGAATATCAATATGTTTTCCACGTTGAATATCGCTCTTTGCTCTACCTATACAGTAAATTTCACTGCCAGATTGGGTGGAAAAATCCTCTTTAATAGTATTTTTCTTCGACCTGAGAAACAAATACAATCCACCAAAAATCCCCACGAAACACGTGTATATAAACTCTGCCACACTCAGTACTGAACCACCGAGGAACAAGCCAAAAATACCACCAAGTGAGACTGTAACATATATTTAAGAAAATAAACTGTTTTATCTATTGTCGGCAAAGAAGAGGGTCTGGATTACCGACTGATAGTGAAGAAGATAATCGCACCTTACCAAAAGTTTGTAAAGAAGACTTCCTTTCCCACTGCTGATAAGGACGACAACTCTTTTTTTCCAACTGCCGGTAAATAACAACGCTCTTCCTTTCCAACGGTCGGTAAGGAAGACCATTCTTCCTTTCCAACTGTCGGTGAGGAATACAACTCTTTCTTTCCAACTGCCGGTAAGGAATACCACTCTTATTTTCCAACTGCCGGTAAGAAAACCCACTTTTTCTTTCCAACTTCCTCTAAGGAAGATCATTCTTCCTTTCCAACTGCCGGTAAGGAAGACCACTCTTGCTTTCCAACTTCCGGTAAAGAAGGCCACTCTTCCCTTCACACTACCGATAAGGAACAGCACTCTTCCTTTTCCACTGCTGATAAGAAAGAACACTTTTCCTTCTCCACTGTCGGTAAAGAAGGCGACCCTTAATTTCCAACTGTCGGTAAAGAAGATCACTCTTCCTTTCCAAATGCCGGTAAAGAAGGCGACTTTTCCTTTTCTACTACTGGTAAAGAAGGCCACCCTTCCTTAACAACTGCCGGTAAAGAATCCACTCTTCCTTTCCAACTGTCGGTAGGGAAGACTACTCTTCCCTTCACACTACCGATAAGGGAGAGCACTCTTCCTTTCCAACTGTCGGCAAATAAGAACGCTCTTCCTTTCCAACTGTCGATAAGGAAGGCCACTGTTTCTTTTCAACTGTCGGTAAAGAAGCCACTCGTCCTGTCCAGCTGCCGATAAAGAAGACAGCTATTTCTTACCAACGGTTGGTAAAGAATATTTCTAAGTTAATACCTAGTAAATTCTGACTAGTGAAGACAACTTCCATTCTGTAACGTAAGCTCGTTGGCCCATCAAAGTGCACATCCAGTATTATGTCGTTTTCCTTTGTTATTGGTATGGGAACCATATTTGTTTCATAACTGAAGAAATCACACTGTGGAGGGCAGTTGCATGTCATCACAAAATCTTTTGGCTTATGAAAATCACTGGGATTATTATCTTCCGATGAATGATAAGTCAGAAAAACGTCTTAAAGGAAAAAATGGCAATATTCATAATACTGGAAAAATATATTTGCTATACATATATCAAATTATAAATATATATTCACTAAGAATATATTACCACTACCATTGTACTTCATTAGGCAGAGAAAATCCTGAACTTTGCATTCTCGAGTATGACCTAAAAAAATTAATTTCTTCAATTTTTATTTAGACAAATTTCCGTAAATTTCCATAAATATCCACAAATTCTCGTAAATTTGCATAAGAGCCGTAAATTTCTATAAATTCCCGTAAAATTCCGTAGATATCCATAAATTTCAATAGATTGACATAAATTTCCATAAATTTTCATAAATAGCCATAAATTTCCATACATTGTCATAAATTTCCATAAATTTCCGTAAATTTCCATAAATTTCTAAAAAGTATTTTTATAAAATTTCTCACCACTTTGAAAAAAGTAGGAGGGAACACAGCCACAATATTTCTTAACATGGTTGCGTCTACAGTCAGATACACAATTTTGTTGAGTATATCCCTCCTCTTTGCTATATTTGCAAGGAATCTTGTCTGGACTGAGATTCAGAACGTCTGTTGTCGCATAGCCTGAATTGCACTTTACATTAACACTATAGGACATGCCTGATGCAATAGTTTGACCCCAGCTCGACCAGTAATTCGGACGTTGGACAAACAAAATAGCTCCATGAATCAAATCTACACCCAAAAAATTTGTTTTCTAAAAAAACTGCCTGGAATTATTATAAAAAATTTTTCTACAAGAGTTCTGAGTCACTGAGTGAGTTCCACTTGGAAAACTGATCAGAAATCGTCTGTTACACTATATGTAAAAAATCAGTGGATTTCGTTTTATAGGAGTTTAAAGTTATAAGTCGCCTGGGTATATCGGCGGTTCGTTCTCCCCTCCACGGATCACAGTGGCGCGTGGGGCCATGGTGGGGGTAAGGCTTCTCCTCTTGCGCCGAACTCATCGCCGAATTTTAAACTACTCTAAAATGAAAACTACTGATTTTTCAAAGACACTCCAAAGGCATTTTTTGATTAATTTTAAATAAAGAATAATTCTCTGCATTTTTTGTCACTTAATTAGAATTTTCTAATATTCTTTTTCTAATATTTACCTTCTACTTCCTGGTGTTCTGTGAGTACAGATGCTTTTTTTATTTCTTCAATATCATCTGTGGAAAAAATATTTGATTAGAACTTTGAAATTAAATTATATATGAAATTGAAAATTAATTTTTTCTAACTTTTAGTACGTGAAGGAGGCGGGGTAATTTTATCCAAGTGAAGGGTAACTTTCAGTCCACTCCGAGTGCCATAACCAGGTGTTCTCAGCAATCTTTTCGAAGATAAACCCCAATTTTCTGACGTTGCCGAATTAAACGCGTAGCAAAAACCATGTTCAGTTTTTTGTACGTGGAAAATTTCACAGCAACTTTTGTTTTCGTAACGCCACCAACACGAGGAAAATATGTCTTTACAACTGGGAGCCACTTTTAATAAAACATCCGTTATGTTGATATCTGTTTTGCAAAATGGAATCAATTATTTATTTATCTTATCTGAAAAATTTATTTCAGCAATTTTTTTTTAGTTTATTACTCACGATCAAAACCAATCAGTGGCTCGCTTTTTAAAAAAGACACTTCGTTGAATCTTGCAAAGGAGAGGGAGGATAAGGTTGTCAATAATTTTCTAAATATTTTAATTGAATCAAAATCATTGGAAGGAAACAAATCTTTTTCTATTTTTAAAACTTTTTTCCAATCAACTCGATCTCGTGGACAGATTGTAACACTTGGAAAGGGTAAATTCGATACTTTGAAACTTGTGGATTCAATCACGACTCGTGTAGGAGCGGACTGAAATTAAAGTAGATTTATGTAACGATTATGTAACATTTATGTAACATTTATCTAACTATTATGTAACATTTATGTAAGAGTTATGTAACATTAATGTACCATACATGTAACATTCGAATAGAATTTTTGTAACATTTTCATAACATTTATGTAAGAGTTATGTAACATTAATGTAACATAAATGTGTAACATTAATGTAACAATAATGTGTAACATTAATGTAACAATAATGCGTAACATTAATATAACATTGATGTGTAACATTTATCAAACATTAATGTAACATTAATGTAAGATTCGAAAAGAATTTTTGCAACATTTTTGTAACCTTCATGTGATATACACATAACACTCGTGTTTGTGTTACATTCATGTAACATTTATGTAAGAGTTATGTAACATTCATGCAACATTACATGTAACATTCGAATAACTTTTTTGTAACAATAATATGACATACGTGTAACATTCATCTTTGTCTTGCATTTACGTAACATTTATGTAACTTCTATGTAAAATTTAAGTAAGAGTTATGTAACATTAATGTAATATACATGTGACATGGGAATATAATTTTTGTAACATTTTTGTAACATTCATGCAACATTACATGTAACATTCGAATAAGATTTTTGGAACATTAATATAACATACATCTAACATTCATGTTTGTAATACATTTATGTGACATTATGAAAGAGTTATGTAACATTCATGCAACATGACATGTAACATTCGAATAAAATTTTTGTAATATTAATGTGAGATGCGTGTAATATTCAGTTTATGTTACATTTACGTAACATACATGTTAAATTTGCGTAACGCTTATGTTAACTTTGCGTAACATTTATGTAACATTCATGTCTGTGAATATTTATTTAATTAATCTAATATGTAAGTTTTGTGTCATTTATGTAATATGTAAGTTTTGTATTATTTATGTAACATTTGTGCAACAGTTATATAATATTCATGCAACATTCATGTAACATATATGTGACATACATGTAAAATATATGTAACTTACATGTGACGTACATGTAACATACATGTGGCATACATTTAACATACATTTAACATACATGTAACATACATGTAACATTTGTATAACATTTTTGTAACATACATTTAACATATATGTAACAGTTGTAAGAACATTTTTGTAACATACTTATAACATAATTTAACATTTGTATAACATTTTTGTAACATACATGTAACATTTTTGTAACATACATGTAACGTTTGTATAACATTTTTGTAACATACATGTAACATACATGTAACATTTTTAAAAACATTTTTGTAACATACATGTAACATACATGTAACATTTGTATAACATTTTTGTAACATGCAGGTAACATTTGTATAACATTTTTGTAACATATATGTAACATTCATGGTACATTTTAAATCCAAATAAACTTTACCCGAAATTCAGTAGAAACTGTGGAGATCACGTGCACTGTATATGAGATTGATATTACAAAGAAAATTAACCAAAATACTCTTTCAATACTGTATAATTCTGGATCTATAATGTATCTCAGACCATGCATGCTGCTGTGTGTCATATAATGTTTGAATAAATACGAAAGATTACTAAAACGTTTTTTGTCTGTTTTTAATTCAGACATATTTTTATTATTCCAAGCAAATTTTTTCTCTTTTGAACATTTTCGTAAATCTGAAAATTAGGGATTCAAGGATTAAAAAATATCTGTAAAAATAAATAATCTATATAATCATTAAAATATATAAAAGATTAATTGGAAAAATATGAAAATATAAAAAAATTATTTGAAAAATATAAAAGTATAATAAATAAATATATTTATAAAAATAAAAAATTGGACGTTTTGTTAAAGCTCTTACCTCCTTCACTTGCAAAAGACTTTTTGTACGATCTGTACATTTTCTTTTCACACTATGTCTCACAACACATTTTTTAAAACCTAATCACTCCTCAAAATTATGGAAACTTTTGTTTTACAGAAAAATTATTCCATATTGATCGTCAAGGGCTTTTTCTCACCTTCAGTCTGCGAATAATTCTAAAAAAGGGTTTAGTAAAGCAACGAGGATTGAATCAAAGTGTTCGTGACAGAAAAATAAGAATAGATAAGCCGATAGTGGATTAATCGAACTACACAAAGTTAATAATTCATCAGAGGAATTTATTAACAAATTCTTTATCATAAATCGAACAGTTTTTTCAAAGTTTATAGCTTAAACGAGTTATTATTATTAAAAATAATTAACTAATTGAGATTAACTTTGGAGTTAACGACTTAATTTATCAATCAACAAAACCTGACGAAAACTTGCAATAATTATTGAAAATTTTTAATAATATTTAAAACAATATTAACAATAATAAAAAAATCGTGAATAATGGAGACAAATAGCTCTGGAAATGTGCTGTGACAGGTTCTAAATGTTACACTATATTATACTACAAAAAATTAGACAAAATCTCAATTATTAAAACATATTATTTATTAAACATTATTCATTAGGCAAAACAAAACATATGTTACACTGCATTATTTAAAGAAAACAATAATTCATAATAAATTGTTTCACACATCATTAGCATAAATTTATTGAATATTTATAATTATCAAACATAGTTTAGAAATATTTTTTTTTCAAAATTTTCGTCAATTTTCAATTGGAAAATGGTTGAAACTTAATTGACAATGGTTGAAGAGAAGTTGAAAAATTTAATTTAAAAAACATTGAATTCAAAATTGTTAAACAAAAGTGTTGTATCTATTTCTTTCCATATCAATAAATTATTTAAAATCAATTCTATAATGAGTCCTGGTGAATAATTCTTCTTTTTTTTTCTTCTGTCTGGACTTAAAAAAGTTCAGGAATAAATAGAAACAACCTAACAATGCCAAAAAGCAGGTGTATATTAATTCGATGATGCTGAACAGTGACCCTCCCACAAACAAGCAAAAGATGCCACCAAAAGAAACTATAACATAAAAAATTTGAATTATTGGGTTTCTTTTACCATCTGACGGTGAAAACAGTTTGTATTGCACTAACTGTCGGTAAAGAAAAATGATGAACAATGTTTATTCTGCCTTACCGATTGTCAGTGCGAAAATACACTTTCCTATTCGCTGTTAGTAAAGGTAATATTCTTCCTTACCGACTGTCGATAGAGATACTATTCTTACTCGTCGATAAAAATAGTATTTTTTGCCGACTGCCGGTAAAGACAATACTTTTCCTTGAAGACTATCAATAAAGGTAATATTCTTCCTTGTCAAGTGTCAATAAAGAGAGTATTCTTCCTTGCCGACTGTCGATAAAGGTAATATTCTTCCCTACCAACTGTTGATAATATTCTTCCCTACCGACTGTTGAGAATATTCTTCTCTATCGACTGTTGATAATATTCTTTCCTGTCAACTGTAAATAAAGAGAGAATTCTATCTTACCAACTGTCGATAAAGATGGTATTCTTCCCTGCCGACTGTTGATAAAGCAAATATTCTTTCTTAACGACTGTCGATAAAGCAGAATATCCTTTCGTGCCGTCTGCCGTTACAGCAAATTTTTCTTCCTTATTTAATGTTGATAAGAGTATTTTTTCTTACCGACAATTGAAAAAGCAGAATTTTTTAAAAATTATTGTTAGCAATCATTACTTATCATATCCTGAGTCGTAAAAACGACTTCTGTTCGGTAACGAATACTTGTCGGTCCATCAAAATGTACATCCAATATCATATCATTTGTCTGATCTATCGGTATTGCAACCATGTTAGTTTCATAACTGAAATAATCACACGGTGGTGGACAGTCACAAATCATTACTGGTTGACCTTTCTCCATATAATTCTTATCCGTATTTTCTCCAGGTAGCAAATTTATAAAAATATCTTTATAAAATTAATTAAAATTAAATTTTTTTATTTAATTAAATTATGAATGAAATCAGAATTAAAATCATGAATGAAAATTATTTTAAGTTACAAATATAGTTAAAATTATACATTTTTACCATTGTATTTTATCAGGCAGAGAAAATCTTTAACGTTGCAATCTCTGGTAACTCCTGTATAAAAAAAGTAATTTTTAATAAAACAATCCGGGATTTAATTAAAAGAATAATGCGTATAATTTGCAGTAAGTTACCCCTCCGAAAATAGTAAGACGGGTTACATCCACAATATTTTATGACATGGGCAAGTCGGCAATGAGATATACAATTGCCCTGACTGTAGGTATTATTTCTGGTGTGTCTGCAAGGAATCTTTTTTGGACTAAGGTCCAGAACATCCTGCGTAGCATAACCAGAAGTGCACTTTACATTCACACTGAACGACATGCCCGTTGCAATAGCTTGTCCCCCACTTGGCCAGATAATTGGGCGTTGGACGAATAAAGTTGCTCCTCGAAGCAGGTCTAAAAAATATTTAATTATTGACAAAAAACTGTTATAAAATAGTGCCTAGATTGTTGAGCCGACAATATGTTGTTCTTCTTGAAAAACTGAGTCGAAAAGTATCTTTCGAAATTTTCGGGAAATGAGTCGTTCAGGTTTTACAGCGTTTTGAAGTTTTAGGCCGCGGTGAGCGCTAGGCACCGACCGTGTAGTGGCGCGTCTACTCGTTGCGGCAGGCGCCGCGCCGGAGACGCCTGCGTCAAACTTTAAAACTCTCTAAAACGGAAACTAGTCACTTCCCGAAAATACTGTAAAGGACTTTTTGTTTCAGTTTATCGCGGAGATTATCGAAATGTCATTTTTGAAGAAAAATTGTTCAATTTTACCTTGAATTTTTTGCTTTTTCGTGATTTTCTCTCCATTCGTCAATTCAGTAAAGTCATCTAAAGTAGAAAATTTCCGTTTCGTATTTGATCGTTTCGATAAAAATTTATATTAATTAAAAGATAATTAAAAGCCTAAAACTACAAATACGTGGAGGTGCGGTGATATTTCCTAAGTGAAGAGTAACTTTAAGACCACTCCGATCGCCAAAACCAGATGTTCTCACTATTTCGCCAAAATTAAAATTTTTTTTCTCCGAAGTTGCTGAATTAAAAGAGTAGCAAAAACCATGTTCAGTTTTCTGCAGCTGAAAAATTTTACAACAATCTTTGTCGTCATAGCGCCACCAACAGGATGTTAATATATCTTCGCAGCTTGGAACTACGTTCAGTAAAACATCCGTAATGTTGATACCTAGTTTGGAAAAATTCTTATATAATATTTAGGTGAAGTAAAGTACCCTAAAGAAATTTTATTTGAAAAATTTATGTTAATTCACCCTGAAGACCAATCAGAGAAACATTTTTCAGAAAAGATAGTTCGTCGAATCTTGCAAAAGATAGGGAAGACATTCTTGTCATTAATTTTCTAAATATTTGAATGCCATTTGAATCATTTGAGGGAATTAATTCTTTTTCTATTTTTAAAACTTTTTCCCAATCAACTTTATCTCGAGGACAAATTGTAACACTTGGAAAGGGCAAACTTGATACTTTATAACTTGTCGTTTCAATCACAACTTGCGTAGGTGCAGCCTAAAAAAAGTATATTTTGTGTAAACTTTATAATATGAACACGCTATACAACAATAATTAATTATTGTAATAATAATGTAATATTAACGTAACATTAATATAAAAGTATTGTAATTTTAACGTAACATTATTGTAATATTAACGTAAGATTAACGTAACCTTAAGGTAACACTAAGGTTACGTTGACGTAACATTAATGTAACATTTACGTAACATAAATGTAACATTACTGTAACAATACTGTAAAATTACTGTAACATAAATGTAACATTAATGTAACATTAACGTAACATAAATGTAACATTCCTGTGACACTACTGTAACATTAATGTAACATTAATGCAACATTAATGTAACACTAAAGTAAAATAGAAGTAACACTAATGTAACATTAACGTAACAGTAATGTAATATTAACGGAACATTAACGTAACCGTAATATAATATTAACGTAACATTAATGTAACATGAACGTTACCTGAGTGAAACATTAATATCAGTTTAATGTAATATTATCGTTACATTAACGTAACACTAATGCAACATTAACGCAGCATTATGTAACACTAACATAACATTAATGTAACATCAACTTAACATGAGTGGAACATTAACGTCAGTTTATTGTAATATTATTGTAATATTATCGTAACATTAACGTAACATTAATGTAACATTTATGTAACATTAATGTAACATCAATGTAATATTAATGTAACATTAACTTAACATTAATCTGACATTATCTTAACGTTAATGTAACATTAACTTAACATTAATATAGCATTAACTTAAAATTAATGTAGCATCGACGTAACATTAATGTACCATTAATGTAGCATCAACGTAACATTAATGTACCATTAACTTAACATTAATGTACCATTAACCAAACATTAACGTAGCATTAACTTAACATTAATGTAACATTAACTTAACATCAATGTAACATTAACTTAACATCAATGTAAGATTAATGTAGCATTAACTTAACATTAATGTAACATCAACTTAACATTTAGGTAACATTAACTTAATATTAAGGTAACATTAACTTAACATTTAGGTAACATTAAATTAACATTGAAGTAACATTAACTGAACATTGAGGTAATATTAATTTGACATTAATGTAACATTAACTTAACATTAATGTAACATTAACTTAACATTGAGGTAATATTAATTTAACATTAATGTAACATTAACTAACATTAATGTAACATTAACTTAACATTTATCTGACATTAACTTAACATTAATGTAACATTAACTTAAGATTAATGTAGCATTAACTTAAAATTAATGTAGAATGAACGTAACATTAATGTACCATTAACTTAACATTAATGTACCATTAACCAAACATTAATGTAGCATTAACTTAACATTAATGTTACATTAACTTAACATCAATGTAACATTAACTTAACATCAATGTAACATTAATCTAGCATTAACTTAACATTAATGTAACATTAACCTAACATTTAGGTAACATTAACTTAATATTAAGGTAACATTAACTTAACATTAAAGTAACATTAACTTAACATTGAGGTAATATTAATTTGACATTAATGTAAAATTAACTTAACATTAATGTAACATCAACTTAATATTGAGGTAACATTAATTTAACATTAATGTAACATTAACTAACATTAATGTAACATTAACTAACATTAATGTAACAATAACTAACATTAATGTAACATTAACTCACATTAATGTAACAATAACTAACTATTATGTAACATTAACTAACATTATAGTAACAATAACTAATTATTATGTAACATTAACTAACATTATAGTAATATTAACTAACATTATAGCAATATTAACTAACATTAATGTGACATTAACTGACATTATTGTAACATTAACTAACATTAATGTAACATTAACGTAACATTAATGTAACATTAACGTAACATTAATGTAACTTTAATGTAAGTTCAATGTAACATTACCGTAACATTAATGTAACATTAATGTAACTTCAATGTAACATTAGTATAACTTCATCGTAACTTTAATGTAAAATTAATGTAATATGAAGTAACTTGTGCTTCATGAATATATCAACACTTTTATAAGAGTTACATGATATTTAAAAAAATATTTTGTACTTACTCGAAATTCTGCGGAAACTGAAGAGATAATTTGAGCTGTCAATGAAATCGATATCACAACGAATATTAGCCAAACAATTCTTTCAATTATGTATAATTTGGGATCTACTATATATCTCATACCATGGACACTACTGTACGTCATGTAATGTTTAACTAAAAAGACTGGATTTCTAAAACGTTTTTTTTCTACTGTTTTCGCCTGTTTTTCAATATCTAAATTTTTTGCAGTCACCAATTGTAGATTCAAACCTGAGAGAAAATTCGAAGAAACTTTTGTTTCCCTACTCAGAACTGAAAATTAGAAAATAAAAATATATTTTTTTAAATTATTTAATATTTTCATTTGCCGTAGTTATTATTTGTTATATGTTAATCTTTCAATCTATCTCTCACCTCTGTCCCTTAAAAAAGCTTCTTTATAGGATTTGTACATTTTCTTTCACTTTTTTTTTCCGTTCAACTTTTCATTTAAAAACATTCAAAATAATTAAATCTGCTTGGACAATTTATCAATTTCAGTATACTTGTTTTTCAAAAAAGGGTTTTATGTAAAATTAATTTGGAGCACTAGAGCCACTAATAAAGGTACTTTCCAGTTCACATAGGACTGTAATAAGCATTTTAAAGTGAATAATAATATCAAGGGTACATATAGTATGGAATATAAAGGTTTCGTGACAATAAGAATTTAAATCTTCTAGGATGATAAAAAATAAAGCTCTTGTAAACAAGTCAATCAATATACGTGACGTAAAAACGACATTAACAATGTACAAAGTGCATAAAATTGGCATCATATTATTGTTTACAAGAGTTCGTAAAAAATTACAAGCAATGTTTTTTATTTTATATTATGAATTTTAAAAAAATTTATAAAGATATGTGAAGAAATAAAAAACATGATATATCATGAAAAAAATATTTTTATTCACAGTAACATTTTCTACAAAACATTTTAATGTTTTTGTTTTCATGATTTATCAGTAAATTCAAATTGATGTCAAATCATTGCTGACTGTGAAGTCATTTTCGACCTAAGAGGTGGAAAATTAATAGTATATATCTTGCTATTTTTTCTAGCATACTCTTTATTTGTCTTCTCATTATTCCTCGTCGTCAAATACAAATAAGAGCCACCAAAAAGTGCTACAAAACAAGTGTACAACAATTCAATCAAGCTCAGAATTGACCCTCCTACAAAGAGGCCAAAAATTCCACCGAAAGCAACTGAAAAATTATTGAAGAATTAGTCTTTAAAAAGATAAAATAATTTCGTTATACTTTACGGACCATTGGTAAAAAAGATTATGTTATTAACCACTGCCGGCAAAGAAGTTTACAAACACTGTCGGTAAAGAAGATTACATTCTTAATCATCGCCGGTACAGAAGATTACTTTCTTAATCACGACCGACAAAGAAGATTACGTTATCAACCACCGTCGGTAAAAAGGACTACGATCTTAACCGTCGTTGGTAAATAAGAGTATTTTTCGTTACCTACAGATGGTAAAGTAAATTCCTTTTCTTTCTTACCAGCGAAGGATTTAATAATTAATAATTATTAATTAATAGTTTAATAATTAATAGTTTTTTAATGATAATACTGATGATCAAATTTCTTCCATATCGGATGGTGATGAATAAAATTTAAATAAAATTTAAATACTTATGATACCTAACAAATTTTGAAAGTTAAGAACGACTTCCATTCTGTAACGTGTACTCGTCGGATTTTCAAAGTGAACGTCTAACATTATTAGGTTTTCTTCCATTAATGGCAGTGCGACAATTTGAGTCTCGTAATCATAGAAATCACATGCTGGAGGACAATCGCAAAACATTATAGGCTCATTGGGTTGAATACGTCTGTTATCTCCTGGGATTTGATAATTCGTAAAAATGGCTGGAACATGAAAAAAAGTGCAAAATTTTATTTCAATTTTCCAAAACAATGTTAAAATATTTCCGAACTGTAATTTTATTGTTGGGTAACAAAATTAATTTGTTACGTTTCTGTTACATAACAGTTACATAAAATTTCTGCGTTAAAAATGTTACTATCATGTTACATTGACGTTACAGGACAATGTTACGTTTATGTTACATAACAATATTGCGTTTATGTTACATAAAAATGTAACTTTCATGTTACAAAAAATGTAACTTTTATGTTACAAAAAATGTAACTTTTATGTTACAAAAAATGTAACTTTCATGTTACAAAAAATGTAACTTTTATGTTACCAAAAATGTAACTTTTATGTTACGTTTATTTTACATAAAAATGTTACGTTTATGTTACATAACAATGTTATATTTATGTTTCATATCAATGTTACGTTTCTGTTTCATATCAATGTTACGTTTCTGTTTACATAAGAGTTACACATCAATGTTACGTTTATGTTACATAACAGTTGTATAACACTGTTACGTTTCTGTTACATAACATTTGTATAACAATGTTACATTTCTGTTACATAACAGTTGTATGACAATGTTACGTTTCTATTACAACATTTTTCCTGAAATTTTCTTACAACTTAACGGTTCTTTAACCTAAATGTTATGTTACGAAAACGTAACATTGTAAACTTGTTACCCAAGAATTAATTATATTAAATCATTACCATTGTGCTCAATTAAACAAATAAAATCCTTAATGTTACAATCGCGAGCTCCTCCTAAAAAAATCAGTCTGATTAATTTATTTGACTTTTTATTTAGTTTATATATTTTTTAAATCCATCAGAAGCATTTTAAAAATACCATGCGGAAAGAAGTAAGATGGATTGCAGTCACAGTGCTTTTTAACGTAGTCTCTTCGACAGTTAGATATGCAAGTTTCTTGAGAGTAACTCATACCTTCGCTGTACTTGCAAGGGATTTTTTTTGGGCTTAGATTCAAAACATTTTTTGTAGCATACCCGGAAGTGCACTGTACATTGACAGTCAATGCCATTCCTGCTGCGATCGCTTGACCAGAACTCGGCCAAACATTTGGATGTGCCACGAATAATGTAGCTCCTCGAATCAAGTCTTGAAAAAAAAGAAAATAAATGAAAAAAGGACTTGGTTACCGAAAGTTATCATAAATTTAAGGAAATCTAATGTAACTATTATTTAATAATTGAGTAACAGTTACATAACACTGATGTAACCGTTATGTTATATTTACAAAACATTGATGTATTCGCGATGTAACAGTTGCATAACACTGATGTATCCGTTATGTAACAGTTACATAACATCTGGGAACTGTTATGTAACAGTTACATAACATCCTTCTGTTATGTAACAGTTCCATAACATCTTGGAACTGTTATATAACAGTTAAATAACATCTTTGTAACTGTTATGTAACAGTTACATAACATCTATGTGTCCGTTATGTAACAGTTACATAACATATTTGCAACTGTTATGTAACAGTTACATAACATCTTTGTAATTCTTATGTAACAGTTACATAACATTTTTGTAATTGTTATGTAACAGTTATATAACATATTTGTAACTGTTATGAAACAGTTACATAACACCTTTGTAACGGTTATATAACAGTTACATTAAACTTTCATGACTCTTATGTAACCGTTACATAACATTTTTATAACTGATATCTGACAGTTGATCCTAAATAATGTAACACCTACGTAATAGTTACGTAACATTCTTGTTACAGTCATGTAACAGTTACATTTGTTATGCACCAGTTATATAGCAGTTTCTTAACCTGTATGTACTGGGGTTACAACTATTAAGTAACTGTTATATAAAAATGGTGTAATTGCTCCATCTGCTTTACGTAACTGTTACAAAAAAATTGTGTAATTGTTACACCTGATTCATGTAACTGTTATGTAACTGTTACAAAAAATTGTGTAATTGTTACACCTGATTCATATGACTGTTATGTAACTGTCACATAACTATTGTGTAATAGTTACACCTGATTCATGTATCTGTTATGAAACTGTTACATAATACTTACGGAACCGTTATGTTTTTGATACCTAACTTATATGGAACCCTAATGTAAGTGTTTTGGAACCGTTATGTAAAAATTACATTACATTTAAATAATTGTTCCATAACTGTTGTATAATTGTTAGATCAGATTTATGTAACTATTACATAACACTTATGCTACCGTTCAGTTACTGATACATAAAATCTATGGAAAACTTCTATAGCTGTTATATAATAGAACCATTACATAACAGTTATATGACAGTTATGTAGCAGTTATATAAAAGTGATGTAATATTTATATAACAGTTACATAAAAGTTGTAACACAGTTATACAACAGTTATGTAACAGTTACGTAACAGTGATGTAACAGTTATATAACAGTGATATAAGAGTTGTATAACAGTTACATAACAGTTATATAACAGTTATATCACAGTTACATACAAGTTATATAATAGTTATTTAACAGTTATATAAAAGTTATATAAGAGTTATAAAACAGTTATTTAACAGTTATATAACAGTTGCATAACAGTTATATAGCAGTTAAATAAAAGTCATATAAGAGTTATAAAACAGTTATATAACAGTTGCATAAAAGTTACAGAAAAGTTATATAACACATATGTAACAGTTATATAACAAATATATAACAGTTATGTAATGGTTAGGTAACAGTTATATATCAGTTATACAAAAATTATGTAACAGACATGTAACAATTATGTTATATCGTGCATAGATGTTGAATACCACTTACCTAAAAATTAAGTAACATTTATATAAAATTCTGTAAAATAAGAAAATGACTTCAAACTTAATAATTTACCTGCACACTTTCGTTTTGCTTCCATTGTTGATGCAGTGCTCAGTCCTTTCAAGCTATCTAAAAATATATACTTGATAAGCCTTTTTAAAAATGAATAAAAATTGCAAAATTTTAATTTTGAGTAAATAAAATATCTTTTATTTAAATTATTAAGTACGTGAAGGTGGTGGATTTAGGTTTCCTAAATGAAGAGTAACTTTCAGACCACTTCGGTCCCCATATCCGGACGTTCTGAGAAGATTTTCTGATGTCAGATTCGAATTTTCTGAGGTAACCGAATTAAAAGAGTAACAGAAACCATGCTCTGTTTTTTGCAGTGCAAAAATTTTACAGCAATCCTTATTGTCATAGCGCCACCTACAGGACGAAAATATGTCTTCGCAAGAAGGAGCAACATTTAGTAAAACGTTGGTAACGTTGATATCTATTTTTAAAATATCATATTTATTAATGCTAAATTAGAAATTTTTGCTGCCATTTTTATTTTTTTTTTAATTAAAATTTTTTTATTCCTGTTCAAAATTACCCTGAAGGCCGTTAAGCGAAAAATTGTTCAGGAATGTCATCTCATCGAATCTTGCAAAAGACATGCTGGATAAACTTGTCATCAATTTTCTGAATATTTGAACATACTTTGAATCGTTTGAAGGAATTAATTCTTCTTCTAATTTTAGTACTTTTTTCCAATCAACTCGATCTCGGGGACAAATTGTAACACTTGGAAAAGGTAAACTAGAAACTTTAAAATTTGTTGATTCTATTACAGTAATTGTAGGTGCAGCCTATATGAAACATTTAATTATATTTTAATGTTATGAAGCATAAATGATGTAACATTTAAGTAAAAGCCATTTAAAAATATGTAACGGTTAGGTAACATTGATGTAACAGCGAAGTAACTAATATGTAACTGTCATGTGAAAAAACAGATATATAACAAAAAATATGTAACTGTTATGTAAATGGTAAAAATAGTTATATAACTTTTATGTAAATTCTTTTGCAACAGTTGAATAACATTTGTGTAACAGTTATACAAAAGTTATGTGCCAGTTATAATTATATCAGTTACATATCAGTTATATAACCTTTATATAAGTGACAATTAGGTAACTATTGCGCAACCGTTACATGTAAGTAGAGGAGCACTTATGTAACAGTTACATAACTGTTATGTATTAGTTACGCAAAAGTTACATAACAGGTATGTAACAATTATGTTACACCTGAGTATCGATTACGTATCAATCGATTAATGTATCAGTCGAATAATAATTATGTTACATAGTTGGTACTGTTATGTAACAGTAAATGCAATGGACAAAGGATAGTGAAATAGTAATTAAGTAAGTTACAACTATGTAAAAGTTAAATAATCGTTACAGAACAGTGGAGTAACACTTAGGTAATGTAATGATTGATTAAAAGTTATATAACTGTAATGTTATATTGCAATATTCAGTAACACAATATTTCCATTACTAAATAGTGTTATATTACAGTTATGTATCAGCTGTGTAACAGATACATACCTGTTACATAACAGTTATATAAATGTTATATAACAGTTGTATAACATTTATCTAACAGCTATGTAACAGTTGTATATCAGTTACAAAACAGTTATGTAACAGGTACGTAAAAGATATATAACAGTTATGTAACAGGTATGTAACAGTCATATAACAGTGATATAACACATATCAGTTATATGGCAGGTATGTAACAGTTATATAACAGTTATATAACATGTATGCAACATGTATGTAACAGTTATATAAAGAGTGTGCAACATGTATGTAACATGTATGTTATATAACAGTTATATAACACGTATGTAACAGATGTGTAACAGTTATATAACAGATATGTAACAGTTATATAACAGGTATGTTACAATTATACAACAGGTATGTAACAGTTATATAACAGGTATGTAACAGTTATGTAACAGGCATGTTACAGTTATACAACAGGTATGTTACAGTTATGTAACAGGCATGTTACAGTTATACAACAGGTATGTTACAGTTATATAACAGGTATATTACAGTCATATAACAGGTATGTTACAGTCATATAACAGGTATGTTACAGTCATATAACAGTTATATAACAGATATGTAACAGTTATATAACAGTTATGTAACAGTTATATAACAGGTATGTAACAGTTATATAACAGTTGTATAACAGTTGTATAAAAGTTATGTAACAATGATATAACAGTTGTATAAAAGTTATGTAACAATGATGTAACAGTTGTCTGACAGTGATATAACAGCTGCATAACAACTGTAAAACAGTTATGTAACAGGTATGTGACAGTTATATGAGATATATATGAGATATATATATATATATATATATATATATATGAGAGATAACAGTTGTATAACAGTGATATAATAGTTGTATAACAGTGACATAACAGTTGTATAACAGTGACATAGCAGTTATATAACCATTATATAACATTTGTATATCAGTTATATAACAGTTGTATAACAGTTGTATAACAGTTATATAACAGTTATGTAAAATTTATGTAAGATGTATGTAACAGTGATGTATCAGTTTTTTAAAAATTATGTAACAGTTATGTAACATTGTAATGATTTTTTAAAAAACTTTTTAAAAACAATAAATTATTTATATACGTGAAAGTCAGCTGACACAGTGCAGATGGCTTTAGCTGTCAACACAATCGATATTATCACAAATATGAACCAAACGAATCTTTCTATAATGTATAATTCTGAATCAAATATATATCTCAATCCGTGGATACTGCCGCTTTTAATATAACGGTTGAATAAATATAACGGGTTAAAAATGCGCTTTTCTTTTTTGATTTCTTTACTATTTTTAACATCAGTAGATATTGAATTCTTCCGGCTTATTGTCTCATCTGCTGAGGAATACCACGCTCTTTTTATTTTACCCAGTGATTCTGAAAATTTATGTAAAATTTGTGATAATTATGTTTATTTAACTATTTTATGTAAAAGGTGAATTTTATATTTGATATAAAATTATATTATATATTATATACCTATATTAAATTATGTTATATATTATATACCCGTGTTAAATTATATAAAATTTTAAATTTTATATTCAATTTATAAATTTAATAGTAAGTATTATTTTAAAATTTTCTTACCTTCAGAATTTTGAGCAGATTTGATTTTGTACATTTCTATGCTTGGCAGGTTCTTATCAGTGCACTGAGAAAAATATTTTTTTGTCATTTAATTTCAAAAATAATTTTTCTTTCGAACTTCACATAAATTTTTCTAATTTTTAAACCGGATCCATAAAAAACTAGGCATTCTGATCCCTGATTTAAACACTCTTATAGTTCAATTTAACAAATTTGGTTTTTATTTTGAACAAAGTTTGTAAAATTCAAAAATATAAGTTTTTAATTTAAAGTAAATTTATTTCAAATAATTTTTTTAAATTTAAAGTAAATTTGTTTCAAATCAATTTTTTTTTAATCAAACAAAGTCCATTCCACCAAATTTTAATGTTTAAATGAAAAAAATCGCTTTCTTAGTTTTATATTAACAGTAAAATGTATTTTTGAAAGAAATCAATCAGTTCTTAAAAATTTTTATTTTTCACTTCAAAAAGAAATATGAGAAAAAACTTTATTTAAATTTAATTCTTACTGGAACTGGTATTGTATAATTTTACCACTGATTTTAGCAAATACTATTGTGATAATAATTATTTGTAGATTTTACATCTTAATATTTTATAAACGTGACTATAAAATTCCCAGTGATATTTAAACTGATATGTTTATAACTTAATTTTTTTATTCATACATTTATTATCCAGTTCACTGGGAATTAGACATATTTCACTAAAGTTTGTCAAATTTTTATTTAATCATTTAGTCATAAGTCCAATTTGACTAATTTAAATTGTTTGAGAAAGTAGAACTCTCGGCGAAAATGTTGTGGATTAAAGCAAAATGTTCGTGACAACTGGCAAGTAAACGGAGATGGCATATGATAATAAAAGGATGGTCTTGTAAACAAGTTGATAATAATCGCAACTAAATTAATCTTAAAATTACAGCAAAAAATTACCTTGCACCAGTCCTTTGAAAATATGTAAATTATAATGTTATCGATTAGAAAAATATTCTATACATCATAAAAATTAAGGAAATAGATTTTCCATGTAAAAGATGCTTGGAGATGATAAAGATAAAAAAACCGATACTGTAATCTCTTTATTGAAATCTTTTACATTCAAAAAAAATTACAGGCAAATAGTATAAGATGTCATTTGATTCGTACAGAACTAATTTCAAAATTCTGTAATTTTAATTTTTAATAAGATGTACCTATTATAGAAAAATCACAGCATTAAATTTATTGGACATTAGTGCAAAATTATATTTGATTGTATAGGAGGAAAATCCGTCGTATAAATTCTGGGAGTAACTCTTGGAAGATCTTCACTGTTACTTCTTCTCCCTCTCTTGGTCTTCAAATACTGAAAAAATCGACCACAGGCTCCGACAAAACATGTGTATATAAATTCGACTATGCTCAATATCGAACCGCCCAAAAAAAGACCGAAAATTCCACCGAAGGCGACTGAAATACAAGATTCATAAAATTATCGACAAGGAAAATGACAGTCGGTAAGAAAAAATTTTATATCGACGGTAGGTAAAGAAACACAGCTTCTTTATCGACATGAATAAAGAAAACAGCTTATTTATCGACAATCGGCAAAGAAAACAGTTTCTTTATCGACAGTTGTCAAAGAAAATAACGTCCTTATCAACGGTTGATGAAGAATGTTTTCTTCATCCACCGTTGTGGATGAAGAACTTCATTGTCGACAAAAGGTAAAGAAAATCGCTTCATAACCGACAGAAGGTAAAGAAAACAGATTGTTTTGGGAACATTAACAAAATACACGTTCAAAGGTGTGAGGAGGTCTGTCAAAGTATCACTCTCAATGTAAAGAGTTATGAAGAAGGTATCACGGAGGAAAGGGGGGTGTTCAAAATTTCTGAAATATGTATCACGTATTTTCTAGACGACCCCTTACCGACAATGGGTAAAGAAAAAAAGGTTTATTATTAACAGCAGGCAAATAGAACATTTTTATTATCGACAGTAGGTAAAGAAACCCTATTTATTACCACCAATCGATACACACATTTTCTTTACCTGCAATCGGTAAAGAAGAGCTTTTCTCCAGTTGATTGGTAAAGACGGACAATTCAATACTGAAAATGATAACGATTAAAATACCTAGTAAATTCAGACTCGTGAGAACAACTTCCATCTTGTAGCGTATACTCGTGGGTCCCTCATAATGTATATCCAACATTATATCATTTTCCTCATCAATCGGTATTGCGACGATGTTGGTCATGTAGTTGTAAAAATCACAGGAAGGTGGACAGTTACAAAACATAATCGGTTCATCCTTCTCGATCTCTTGGGTGTCGCCTGGTATTTGATAATTTGTGAAAATCTCTGCAGACAATAGATTATACAATTCTTATACGTTTGACACTCGCCTTTATTTTTTAAAATTGATTTTCATATTTTTTCGAAATAGAAAATTGCGGAATAATTTTTAATGTAAATTATAAAAGAAAAAAAAATTAAACTTTTTTATTATATTTATAAACGAAAATAAAAAGTAATTAATTAATAACAATAATATAATAAGTTCCCTAATAATAATCATAGTGTAAAAAAATCGATATTACCATTGTGTTTAATCAAGCAGATAAAATCTTTGACGTTACACTCTCGCGTTTCGGCTAAAAATAATTTTTGTTTATTAAAATCGAGGTTTACACAACAATTTAAAATAAATTGTAAGTAACATAGAAACCAACATATTTGTCAACAGTTGAAACATACAGGCCTCTTTACCAACTGCAGGTGAAGAAGACTTCACTGACTGCAGGTAAAAAAGACCTTACCGACTGTAAGTAAAGAAAACTTAATCTACTGCAGGTAAGGAGGACTTTACCGACTGTAGATAAAGAAGACTGTCGACTGTAGATAAAGAAGACTGTCGACTGTAGATAAAGAAGACTGTCGACTGTAAATAAAGAAGACTGTCGACTGTAGCTAAAGAAGACTGTCGACTGTAGATAAAGAAGACTGTCGACTTTAGATAAAGAAGACTGCCGACTGTAGATAAAGAAGACTTTACCGACTATAGGCAAAGAAGAACAATCTTTTGAATTGGCAATCGGTCGAGAAGAATAAATTATTTTTTAATGACAGCCGGTAAAGAAGACTCAATTTTTTTCCTGACAGTCGGTAAAGTGTAGAGTCGAATGTCTTTACTGAAGTCGATAAAGTAGAGAGTCAAATTGATTTACTGGTAGTCGGTAAAGTAGAGATTCGAAGTTTCTTCACTGTTTCTTAATAGAATGTATTATTTATTTATAAAAAAGGCATAATTACTTGTTTGAAAATAATATGACGGATTGCAGTTGCAGTGTTTCTTAACATGAGAACGTCTGCAGTCAGATATACAAGTTTCTTGATTGTAGATTTTTTCACTGTTGGTATATTTACATGGAATTTTTTCTGGACGAAGATTCAGTACATCTCTAGTTGCATAACCGGAAGTGCATCTCAAATTTACACTGAGTGACATCCCTGCTGCGATAGCTTGGCCCGAGCTGGGCCAAACGTCCGGATGATTGATAAGCAGAGTTCCACCACGAATTAAATCTGGAAATTTTTATTTACACCTTGAAAATTTACTAAAATTATATTTTTCTCTTTTCCCTGTACCTTGCGTAGGTGGCGAGATGGTTTTTCCTAAATGTAAGGTAAATTTAAGTCCACTTCGATCACCATATCCTGATGTTATTTGGATGCCTTTTGTGGCAGTACGCAAAGTTTCTGAAGTGCCCGAATTGAATGAGTAACAAAATCCATATTCAGTTTTTTGTAATTCAAAAATTTCACAACACTCTTTGTCGTCGTATCTCCACCAGCAAGCTGATAATATGTCTTTGCAACTTGGTGCGACTTTGTAAAGAACATCGGTTACGTTGATGTCTGTTTTTAAAAATTGTAACATATATGTAACATTAGTGTAACATGTTCGCAATAGATATTACGTGTGTTATATTGTGTATCTTACATCTCACTGAATAATCTGGATCTCACTCAAATTTCTGCAATACGTTTGTTATGTTACATACTTGTCGTAAATAGATTATGATTTTACAACTTCGGTCTATCGAC
>JBAGKK010115933.1:0-18034 GCA_037177015.1 Euceroptres primus
GAAAATCAAGGCCTTGCTCGGATTTTCCTTGCCTTCCTCGATTTTTTCCTTGACATTCCTCGTCTTGAACGGCATCATTAAAACATATTATGAGAAACACAAACCGATTCAAAGCCTTTTAAGAGCTGTGATATGATTCCCAAGCAGAATAGAGAATATTAACCAAAAACATTAAATTCATCACGCTCATAAAAGTGACTGCGGTCGGAGTTTATGATACACATAACTCGAGCAGTCGTAAATTCATTATAGTTTATGGGTCGTTTTAACTATGCAGAATGTTAAAATGACCATGTGATCATCATCACAATTTCTTCGTTCAGAAATGTCAACTCACTGGAAAAAATTGGTTGTTGTGTCAAGCACTGCGTTTGTAAAATATGCCTCTACTACATTATTGGTAGGGGTAACTACTTTATCAGTTGAGGCATCCGCTTCATTAGTTGGGACTACTTGAATAGTAACTGAAACTAATAAAAATGTTTTCCCAACTAGTAGATTATCAGAGGTATGTTTTACAAAGTAGCTGTCCCAACTAACAATTTTTTTCTTGTTAGTTTCTGATTTTTGAGGAATTTCTTCAAGAGTACTGATAGTAAACTATGTTGTACTCATGTACCTTGATCAATAATACAAACCGATGAGCCCTGGAGCGGCTCTTTTACTTGGCATGACCCAGAATGTTGAAATCCGAAACTCCAGGGATCTTGAAATGGATTCGTTGGAGTATCGGGCTACCGCAAACAGGTTACGTCTCCGGTGCAAGAATCCGAAGGATACACTTGGCAATCCTATCTTACCATGCCAGATATTCAGAATACCCGTCATCTTATATGAGATGAATATGTACTGAGGCAAAACTAAATACACCAAAATCTAGAGACTGGATGCAACGTTAATATGTGCCAATTACAATTAGACCGCAACTCAATTTATATCTCGTTAGCGCACAGCGAGTCTTGTCAAGTGATTTACTTACACCTCTGCGCGTGTGGTCTGGCAAACAAACTGCATTCGAGCGTGAGACAGCTCGCTGGAATTGAAGGAAAATTGGAAAATTGAATGGTTTACAGACTATGCCAGATTACCTTTTAGAAATGGTATAATTCGCTAAGTTTGGCGTTTTCAAGAAATATGATACAATATTCACGTTTTTAGAGCTCAAGAGACTGATCCAGGACACAGTGATAGTGAAATTAGGAAATTTCTGTTTAAAAAAGAGGAAAATGTCTTTCTTACAGAAATATTCTACACTGTTTCTAAATCTCCACACCGTTTAGACATCAGGAGTTTCGTCGGATGCCTTTCAGACTAAAAATACACCCGTAACGTTCCAGCATTTAATGGACATCGTGGTAATAGGATTTCAGCAGTTCAATTTTAGAGAAATTAGAGTATTTCTTCTTAAAAAAAGGAGGAAATGACTTTCTTACAAAAATATTCTACACTGTTTCTAAATCTCCACGCCATTTAGGCATTATGAGTTTCGACGGTTTAAAAAATACACCCGCAACGTTCCAGCATGTAGTGGACACGGTGTTAACAGAAGTTCAATGTACCCAATTAATTGTTCATAATTATACATTTTAGATTAAAATACTATAATAGCGTAATCGTTGGCATTTGATGTGAGACAAGATCACACTCAATTATTGCAAACATCATTAAGGCCAGAGTAGAAACGTCGAAGGTTGCAATGACATAATGAAGCGATCGTTTGGTGGCAAATTGGAATCCAGACTCGACAAACTCTATGACGTGTCCAACGTAGACTCGAACTGAAGCAATCAGGGATACGCGTGTAACGTAATTGTTATCTGATGCCCCCCTCTTGCGAAATGCGACTCCTATTTGCAACCCTCAGTCCCTCTCCACTCTTCCCTTTTCTATCACCTCCAGTTTTCCTATTCCCTTACTCTACCTCTCTCTTCAAATTCTTTTGTGAAAATTCACTGAAAATTATAGTCTCCACCTAAAGTGCCTAATATTTTTCGTACAAAAATGTACTATGTCTTTTGCAATCATGCTACATAAATAAAGGACCAATTCGATTTCACTGAATTGAATAAAAACCTTGGAATGATTAACTTCCAGTGAAGATTTAATATACACTGCTCATACATTTATACTCGCAGACTCTTTAAGTTTATATTGGGGTCCTGTGACCTCAATTCCCAGGACCGAAAGTGTGCTTTGGCGAGGATTCAAAAAACGTTATCTCTCAATCGACCCAACCTCTTTACCTTGTCAGTCTCAAAACCTGCATCAAACATCGATCATTCCCCTATTCTGGTGGGATTACAATGACTTTGCGATCCTCATATGTTCTATATGATCTCAAAAAAAAAGTTGGACGATGAACATAACTCAAATCCAAGAAGGGTGTTTAAAAACTGACGTGCAAATACATTTGTGAATATTTGAAAATTTAAATATTCAGAAAATGTGTTTGAACGTCAGTTTTTAATGTATTTTTAATGTATTAATTTTAATAATAGAGAACATGGCAAATATGAATATTTTAAGTGAGGAAGGAAAATGAACATGACAAATATGAATATTTTAAGTGAGGCAGAAAAATCTGTTTAATTTATTCCTCTGCATTCGGAAAATTAAGAGCTTTCCCGAGTTTCTAGAATTTTCCCATATCAACACGTATAGTTCAAAACTTGTTAGAGAAGCATTACACTGGATGATTCGTGTTCTTGTCTCTCAGCAGCAAGAAGGAAGGTCGAATTCGTGGTCTCCACCCGTCGTTCGTGGAGATAGAAGGACGAGAACAATTGCTGCAATTGGCATGAGTTACGAGGTACACTAATGGCCAAGGAATAAAGGACTTTGCTACGTAAACAGAAGTTGGATACAATGCTGTATGTGTACAACTAACACCCTTCATTTACACTTCCTATTTAGATTTTGAAAGGTATTAACGCTATTAACTTCAAATTTAAAATATGAATTAAAAATTGCAGGTTCTTAACTCAAAACATAAAGTAAAAAATGCAGATGCTTGACTTAAAATATAAAATAAAAAATGCAGCTGCTTAACTTAAAATATAAAGTCAAAAATGCAGGTGCTTAACTTAAAATATAAAGTTAAAAATGCAGGTGCTTGACTTAAAATATAAAGTTAAAAATGCAGGTGCTTGACTTAAAATATAAAGTCAAAAATGCAAGTGCTTAACTTAGAATATAAAATAAAAAATGCAGCTGCTTAATTTAAAATATAAAGTGAAAAATGCAGGTGCTTAACTTAAAATATAAAGTGAAAAATGCAGGTGCTTGACTTAAAATATAAAGTCAAAAATGCAAGTGCTTAACTTAAAATATAAATTAAAAAATGCAGGTGCTTAACTTAAAATATAAATTAAAAAATGCAGGAGCTTAACTTAAAAGATAAAGTAAAAAATTCAAACCTTCCTGTTTTGTGAAAAGCTTTGTGAAGATGAAAACGAAGGCAAAGAGTGGTTTTCGTAATAGCATACCTTCCGTAATGGAATTTTTTGTGTCTCTTCTAACCAACTTCGTTCCTTCATTATCTCTATTTCTCTCTTTCTCTGCATTTCCTTCCAGCTAATGGAACACCCTCATTATTAATATAAACTTCCCTCTCCCCTGTTTCCCACCTATTAGTAACACTCTCTCTTCCTGCTGCTCATTCAATCTCTCCCTTAAAGCAATTAATTCCGAGAAATCAAGATACTAACAATAAGAGACAAATTTGCAGCGATAAGGGAAATTTAGAGATTAAGTAATTGTGCCAATATAATGGCGCTGGAGAGAGTAAACTGGGGTGAGCTTTTGTCCCCTTTCACAGCTTATCTGACCTTCGTTCAATCTTCCTTAACCTAAACTCATTCAATTTCACAGTTCTTGACAGCGCTACTAAGAAAACAGAAGTGAAAATGTATATATGACAGATTAAAATTTATACATCTATTTAACTTGTATAAACTCAATGAGACAAATTACAAATATCTAATCAAATTGAAACTATTTCTGAAAATTTGAAAATCTAGAATTCGAAAAATTAATGAATTTCAACAAATCTGTAGATGCATAATCATTTTAGAGAAAATTCTGCAATAGCGATAAACATTCGTGCGACCCATAAACCCAGTTTTCATTCTGGGGTTATCATTCCAAAGGGTAACTTGAATTCGTACAGGAGCACGTGCGCAAGCCAAGACGTCTCGCTAAATTTTCCAGGTCGTTACTTCTCTAACTGTTCTTCTACATGAACATGATCTAGAAGCAAAGGGCGAAGACCACTGTCAGGTATGATATCATTAAAAGTACAACACTTTGTCTGAGGTTTCTCATTTTTTAAGGAATTACGCCGAGAAAATTATTATTAAAGTAACAAATTTTTTAGACGCGAAAAGCTGTTTTGTGTCCTGCTTTGGGATCAACTTCTGTTTGATGGAATCCCTGTGCTAGGTTTGAAATTGTAAAATGTTTCCCACCTCCCAGCTGATCTAATATTTCGGTAATGTTTCGAAGCGGATAAGTATCGCCTATTGTTTTTTTCATGTAATAATCGGCTATGTATGACCATACGCCACTGTTTGTGATTGTTTTGTCAATTTTTGTGTAAAATTAATTTGGGATTAAAATTTAAATGCAAAATAAGATTGCATGACATATTTCTGGAACAATGTACTTAAACTAATTAAAAATTTCCCTTTAAAACTCTAACCGACTGATTTGTTCACGTACCGTTATGTAATCCGGCGATGCATCAAAATTTGTAAGTGTAGATATGAACAAACATGTAATCCGGCCGACGCACCAAAATTTGTAAGTGTAGATACGATTAAAAACGTAATCCGGCCGATGCACCAAAATTTATAAGTATAGATACGATTAAAAATATAAATATACGATTCAACGCCTGATAATACGATTTTGTATTATTATTAGTGAAATTCTTAAATACGATTTTGTGCTCTAGTTCAAAACGACCAAAGGTTCAATTATTCTTAGAAGAGTAAACTTTACTGCATTGCACTGAGAGTGAAGAAATTGCGTCTTAAAAGTATTATCAATGCAGAGGAGTCAACAAAATCACTTTAAATTAAATTGTAACAGGGAGAGAATAATTTAGACTATTGGTATGCAAAAGTGGAATTTGATTTGCAAGAAGCTTGCTGAAGTCATCAGAAAATTAAACTCAGTATGAAGAGAAGCATATTTTCATTCATTAAGAATCATAAGACCGCAAATCACATTTTCCTATTACCCAAGAAGAAGTGGAGCCAATTTCGCAAAATTCTCCAATTCCTTATTGTAGTTGCAATCAAGTTAATAACAGCTTTAACACCTCTTGTCGGCTTCGCTTTGAAATTGGATCTTTTGTGTGGATGGCATGTGTTGTGTCGGTATCTTGAGATCTTATCAAGAAAACATTATGACTTATTCTTATCAGTTGACACGTATTTTGTAAAAATGGATTTTATTCTGATACTCGATTTTTTTCTCCTCTGAGTCATTTTAACCATAATACAGTGAAATATAAAAATAAAAAATAGTCACTTTCGAGGGATTTAAAACTACATATGAAATGATCGTGCTGCAGGTTGAAATGATAGGTTAGACTCGAGAATTTAGCACTCGAAATCTGTTTCGAACTAACTTTGTATAGTAAAAAATGAGCGAAATAGCATGGGCACAGGGATGGGAATGTACGCGCTAGGCAAATACAAATATATATCTAGATAGTACATATACTCGCACATTTACACACACGCAGTATTTGCAACTCCGCGTTTCATTTCGCAAAATCCCGAGTTTTCAGCGGGTAATCTCTCGAAGGGAGTTGCATCCTGTATAGGACTGGACCGGACAGTACCGTACTGGGAAATATATTTAGTCCCGGTACGCTTCGAGCACTAGAAATTTATTCCTGTTTTATTGGCAGTATAGGATAAACGAGTCTATCAGCAAAGAGCGAGTCGCGGTTCAATGTAATTTATCGATCTTACAAGTACATAGATTTTCGTTACTGTAATTTCACCTCTTATTTCATTCAGAGGTTTACATCCTTTACCGCATGTGCAGGATTTTCTCATTATTTACTGAGTTGATCTGTTTCATGAGTTGGTCTGTTTAATGAGTTGATCTGTTTAACCAGTTGACCTGTTCAATAAGTGGGAGCTAGAGTTCATTAATTTAAGGAATGTTTTTTAAAAAAGGAAATGTTTTTCTTTAAAAAAATTCTACATTGTTTTAAAATTTACAGGCTATTTGGGTATTACGAATTTGATCGGATGCCTATCGGTTAAAAAAATGTACCCGCAACGTTCCAGCGTTTAATGAACCTTGATTTAAAAGGATAACAAGGCACAGAATTTCTCATAATTATGCAGAATAATTAGATGGCATTGTTTTGTATGATTACGGAAGAAATGAGAAATTCAAATATCTCTCTCCTAAGATCACTTTAACCAGATAGGACGGTTAACTTGGACTTGCAAATACAATTGAGCAAGATGATGAAGTGCTAAAAACTAAATCTTTTCAATTACGTGAGCTAAGAAATATTGAAGGAGTCTGATTTAGAGTTATTAGAGCATTAAAAATAAAAATATTCTGTTGAAAGCGAGGCAATTTTTAATAAAACGTACAATAAGTACATGGTAAATATTTTTCTCAGGTGCTATTTATTACCCTTCGTTTTCACGTGGAATTTTCTCCTCCGGTTCTAAGAAGCGTAAATTCCTAAAAATCTCTCATTTTAAACATTCTACAAAATTCTTAAGGAATTTGATAATCAAATGTGAAATTTTTTGAAATTCCGCAAAATCCTCTACAATCTAGGATTTTTTATATGCATTTTAGAATCTTCCAAAAACCTTCTGATTTTTCCAAAATCTTGCAAAATACTCCAGCATTTTGTAGAATCTTCTAAAACCTTCCAGGACATTTTAAACTGTTACAGAAATATCCCAATTTTTGTAGAATCTTATAAAATATTTTTAAAAAAACCCAAACTCTATAATTTTTAAAAATATTCTGCACTGTTTCAAAATCTTTCAGAATCTTCGAAAATCTTCTGAATTCTGCCATAAACTTCTAAAATATTCTGTTGTCTTTCATATTTTTTATTTTTTGGAAAACTTAAGCACTTTACAGAATTTTGGGAAAAATTCTGAAAACAAGAAGATTCTTCAAATTTTTGGGAGTCTTTTGTTTATTTTAGAAGAGTCTAAATAATTCTGCAGAATTCTGGAAATTCTGGAGTTCACAATATTCTTGAGGATTTTAGAAGATTCTAGGACAATCTAGTATATTTTGTACAATATTAAAGAACTTTGGATTTTCTTTTGTTACGTCCCGCGACTAATAATAATAATGTTAATAAATAATTATCTAAATTAGTATTTTTTATCAATATCCGCGATTACTTTGGTTTTCCGGCCGATGCACCAAAATTTATAAGTATAGATATGATTAAAAATGTAAACCGGCCGATGCACCAAAATTTATAAGTGTAGATACGATTAAAAATGTGAACCGGACGATGTACCAAGATTCACAAGTGTAGATACGATGAAAAATTGTATCTGGCCGATGCACCAAAATTTATAAGTGTAGATATGATTAAAAATGTAAATATACGATTCGACGCCTGATGATACGATATTTTGTTTTAGTTCCAAATGACCAAAGGTTCAGTTACCTCTTTTCTTGTTGGGACGTCAAAGCGAAAGTAAAGGGTTGATACGGATTCGAAGTGGTCGGCATGGCCGTACCACTGATTGGGTAAACACTTGCCTTTACGCCTTCTCCAGAGCTTACAGATCAGCTTTGCAGATTCTGGAGAAATTGAGAAGATTTTTTGCATTTTTTGAAGGATTCTAAAGTGTACTAGAAGAATTTAGTCAGTTACGGAAGAGTTTAGAAAATTTATAAATTACGAAAAATTTCAGAAAACATTGGAAGAGTTTTTGAATATCATTAGTAACTATTTCTCATAATTCTTGTAAAATTAATTAGAACTTGGAACAAAAAAAAAGCAAAAAGGGATAAAAGGGAATAAAAATTTAATATAAAGGGATTTTGAGAATAAAGGGAAGAAAAAAAAACGAATATGGAACTGCCTTTGATCCTTGAAATTGAAGCGTTTGATCAAAGCGTGCTCAACAATTGCCCATTTCACCGCTTTTTAACTAAAAGTTAAAAAGCTCTTAATTAAACTCTTTAAACAAAAGAAAATTACATGAAGCTATTCAGTAAACGCTTGAATTTAACCTTAAGAATATGAGACGCAATAAATAAATTCAGCTTTTTTCTGTGTAGGTTTACATGGTAATTAAGTCGTTTTCAATAAAAAAAAAAGTTATTTTCCACTTCCCACGTTATTTTTCTCATGCAAAATATTAAATTTCACATAATATTAATTAAAATTCCGCAAATAAATTTCTGCATTATTCTCTCCGTTACTCCCGTTACATTATCAGAACCCGCTTTGAATAAAATTAATACATTATGGAGAAGCTCTATAGCCACACATAACTTGCACTGTATGCTTTCAATTAAAATTTAATAATTTAATTCAGTGCTTTTTTTCTTTAAAGCTTGATTCAACATAGGTCGTTGGTTTGCAATTGTTACGTGTCACTCGGTAAGACTGCTCCCGACACGAATACTAATTATCTTCGCACTCAGTGGGCTCGCAAAACGAGGTTAGTATGTGTGGGCAGAGGGGCTACAGGAAGAGTGATGACGAAGGTTGGCTACATTGTGAGGAATAGTGGGGGAGGGGGAGGGGGGATATTGTGGCTGACTCTAGTCTAGGGTTTACGATGAACGTTGGGATAGGGCGCATGTGTGCTTTCGAGCGACATAGGGATGACGGCTTATGTTCGACTCGAGAGCGTCGAGTGGCCTCAGCTTCTACCGAAATGATATCAACTCCCCCCACTCCAACTCTCTTCTCATTCGATCCAACCTTTACCCTCGACCCCTTCATGCGCTGGTAACCAGTAACGGGATACCCTTTATTAAATTTTCCTTGAGGCGGTCCATCCTCTCGTGTCCATGAGTTGCAGTTGCCCCCCTCACCTACATGCACCCTACCCTTCCCCTTCCCCTTCACGGCTTCAGGTTTCACCACAACTCCACTTTTCACCCGGAACAAAATTTCATCCGACCAAGTTGTTGGTCGATCGACAAATCCCGAGGGTACTTGCAGCTGCTGGAAACTAGGCAACTTTATTAGCAGTGTCCGTTGCATGGAATTTTTGGACAGATTCCGTAACTTGAATTTATGACGAGGTGTACTGAAGAAAGTTGAGTTTCATATTTTAATTTCGAACTTTAAAATGTACTTTACTTTTTGGTATCAAGATTATTGGACAGGCACGAGAAAAAGCAGTGGAGAATTTAAAGAATCCGCGCGTTCAGTATCTCCTTTTTCTACTTCCTGAATATTTTATCGATTATCAACTCATCAAACAGTGCAAATATAATATGACATCAAACACATTTTATCGGGAACGTAAATTATGCATCCAGCGAAGAGTTCCGAAGAGAATGTTTATCTTCCGTATTCTGAATATTCATAATTCGAAAAGAAATATCAAAGATCTGAAAAAACAAGCTTCGAAAAAATGATTCTTTTAACTTTATCTACAATTTTTGGTATAAGAATAAGAAATATTCTACACTTTTTCGAAATCTTCACGCGGTTTGAGAATTAAGAGTTTGATCGGATGCCTTTCGGATTAAAAAATGCACCCGCAACGTTCCAGCGTTTAATGGCCTTTATTTTAACAGGATTACAAGGTACAGAATTATTCATAATTATACTGAATAATTAAATGGTATTATTTTATATAAATTATGCATACAGCGAAGAGTTCCGAAGAGAATGTTGGTATTCCATATTCTGAATATTTATAATTCGAAAAGAAATATCGAGGCCCTAAAAAAACAAGCTTCGAAAAAATGATTCTTTTCACTTTATCCACAATTTTTGGTATAAGAGTAAGAAATATTCTTCACTGATTCGAAATCTCCACGCGGTTTGAGAATTACCAGTTTGATCGGACGCCTTGCGAATTAAAAAATGCATCCGCAACGCTCCAGCGTTTAATGGTCATTGTTTTAACAGCATTACAAGGTACAGAACTATTCACAATTATACTGAATAATTAGATGGCATTGTTTTGTATGGTTATTGAAAAATCGACAAAAATCCAGATGATTGAAGATTCTAGAAAAGTCACGAATATTTTGGAGCATTTTTACAGATTTCCGATACATTTTTTAAATTCTAGAGGATTTGAGAAAATTTTGAGAGTTCCGAAGAGAATATTTATCTTCTGTACTCTGAATATTCATAATTAGAAAAGAAATATCGACGTTCTGAAAAACTAGCTTCGAAAAAATTATACTTTGATAATACTAATTCTATCTACAATTTTTGGTATCAGAATTTTTGTTTTCGGATATGCTCTAACCAGACTTTAGAAAACGGCAGACGTGGTTCAAACAGAATTTCTTTCGGTAGAACATTTCTGAGGCGATGTCGACAACTAAGGTACAGATGTTATATTTGAGGATCACAGAGGCTCGACAATGTCGGTGGATTACATCGCGACGATTACGGTCAACGGTAAATAACAGTCTGCTGTAGGAATTGTGTACAAGTAGGTCAGGAAAAAGCTGAAAAAGCACGAGAGGGAACCCGTGAGGGATTGGGGAAGAAGAGAGAGAAAATGAGAAAGGATCCAGGAGGAGACACAGAAAAAGAGAACAGATAGATCAGGATTCTATAGATAGAATAAAATGGAGAACTGCATTGTAAAAAGAACTCTCTTTTCGAAACTCGATTCCACTATACAAAAGATTCCTGAGAATTCCTAAAAATCCTACATTACTTTTACAAGCTTTTTTCCATGCGGCATGAAAAGCAATTTATACTCTGCAGTGCAATTAAAACTTGTGATTTTCAATCAAGGTTTCCTACTAACTTTTCATAAACACACACAGTGTAATGAATAATCCGGCTTCTCTTTTAAAAAGATGGCCAGACATCACGACATAAATAGTAATACATTACAGACACCTATAAGGAATTATCTCCGCTATGAAACTTGATTTTTTTTACTTCCGATAAAAATTTTCAACCCCTTTTCCCTCAGATTTACGATATTGGCGCAGATAGAGCCAAGAGCGACTAGGAGAAGGAACAAAACGATAGAATGAAATAAGAGTACCGGAAGTCGAGAAATCACGTTGGATATTGTGTGGAATTGGTTGGAAGGCTGGTCGGAAAAAGGGGTTGGTGGACTGGCGAAGAAAAAAAGGGACAAAAGGGTTGAGGAGAAAAGGCAGAAGAGTAAGATTCCAAAGAAACTGGACAATATCCTAGTGGCATGAGTAGCATTCTTCTTACCTACCTCCACTAGATTTCCAGACGATGGCCCGATCACCTAACCGACATTCGCGTCACGTCCTCCCTCCCCCTTCTTTTATCCCGACACACAAGCCATAATATCTATAGAGGTCTTCATGTCTAAGATTATATCCATTTCTTGATTTCTTTCTGCGGGAATATAGAGAATCGACAATTTCATTCTTTTTTAAATGCTTTTAAAATTGTATAACTTTACACGTTGAAACCAATCACAAAGATGAAATCAAAGTAGAATCATACAAAAATTGGAGAATTAAAATTTTGAATCGTGATATGTGTGGATTCTTTTTAGGCCGGATATGGATCTAAACTTGAGATGTGGCATTTAAAAAATTAAGAGCTTTTTAACTAAAAGTTAAAAAGCTCTTAGTTTGACTCTGTAATCAAAAGAATATTACATGAAGTTATTCAGCCAACGCTTGAATTTAACCTTAAGAACATGAGACGCAGTAAATAAGTTCAGCTTTTTTCTGTGTCGGTTTACATGGTAATTAAGTCGTTTTCAATAAAAAAAAAGTTTTTTTCCACTTCCTACGTTATTTTTCTCCCAATTTCCGCTTCCTCACTTTCCTCTACTCACAATTACAATTTTTAGTTCAAAGCGATTTTTCCAAATTTTCTCATTCTTTTTTGTTATTCAAACGTCAATTAAGAAATAACAGCTTTCAGTTAAAAGCTGGAAGCTGACATTTTTTGTATAGGCAGCAATTCTCAGGAGAGAAGTGAAATCTATCGAATAGCTGTCAATCAATTGTCAGAACCACCTGTCGACAATTTACGTTGCATACCTTTGAAAATTGTCAGCTATCAACAGACAACTAACAGGTGTCACTTTGGTTAGTAGTCCTCGCGTGTCCCTCATTCTTATTCCCTCTGGTGGCATTACATTATGTCAGAAACGATGGCAACCAACGGGCGGAACCGCACGTGGGAATCTGACGGAATCTCATGCCTATTTTCGGATAGATAGATCCGAGCATTATCAAGAAAATGTGCCGGGAGGGCACAGTGCTTCGCACTGATAAATTCCAATTCACATACTATCAACGAAAGTGCGCTGATGCGCGTGGAAAATCAATACCGCGCGGGAAAATCAATACCGCGCGGGAAAATCAGATGCGAGTAAAAAAATGAGATTGCGCCATTTACGACCTCTATTCCAGATTATATTTTACGTCACAAAAATTTTGCAGCAGAATAGTGCAGGTTGCCTTCCACTAAACAGGATTATTTATCCGCTATAACAGGTAAATGGATATTATATCAATTGAACAGTAGCCAATGCTGTTCCAACGAAATTGTGTAAATATTAATATATGTTGTTAATTAAATACCGAATGGTTTTACGAAAATATATATTACTCACTGCTTGTATGGATTTCTGCGGATTTCCACGAACAAACGAAAATTCGAAAACGAAGTTTATTTGGCAGAGAATAGGAAAACGAAAGCATCCATTGTAATCCCTATTGAAGCTTTTCAGTATGGGCAATGTGGAACTGGATAAATATGGAAATACCTTTAGCAAAGCAACGTACTGAGTGAATCCTGCAAAAACAAGTGCTATTGCGGTAGAATGCAATCCAGGCAGGAACACATACTCCATTAAACATATCTAACTCGCGATATCAAACTGTGTGTCAGTGCTTGGACTAATTTAAGTTGGCAACAGTACTAATGGAAATAATAGGGATCACAGCGGTTTAATAGTTGAATTTTAGAGAAATTAAGGAATGTGTTTTAAAAAAGACAATGTTTTTCTTTCAAAAGTATTCTACATTGTAATTCTGTGCGTAATACCTAAATGGCATATCTCTTGAAATTTTCTCAAATCCTTTAGAATTTTCAGTATATAGCCTGTAAAAATTCTCCAAAATATTCTAAACTTTTATAGAGTATTCTGCAATTTTCTACAATCATCTAGATTTTTCTCTGTTTTTCCAAAACAATGCCATCTTATTATTCTGCCTAGTTATGAGTAATTCTGTGCCTTGTAATCCTGTCAAATCAAGGTTCATTAAACGCTGGAACGTTGCGGGTGTATTTTTTAAACCGATAGGCATCCGATCATATTCGTAATACCTAAATGGCATTTAGGTATTACAAGTATGATCGGATGCCTATCGGTTTAAAAAATACACCCGCAACGTTCCAGCGTTTAATGAACATTGATTTGACAGGATTACAAGGCACAGAATTACTCAATTATACAAAATAATTATATGGTGTTGTTTTAGAAGAATAGAGAGAAATCTAGATGAATGTAGAAAATTGCAGAATACTCTATAAAAGTTTCGAATATTTTGGAGAATTTTTACAGATTATATATTGAAAATTCTGAGGTATTTGAGAAAATTTCAAGAGGTGGAGATTTTCGAAGATTCTAAAAGATTCTAAAGAATTGTGGAAACGTTTAGAAAATTTTAGAAGTTTATGGAAAAGTTCCGAAAATTTTAGAGGATTTTGGACAATTCTGAAATTTAAATAGAAAATTTAAATGGATTTTGAAAATTGAAGATTAAGAAGACACTGATAGAGTCCGGAAGATTTAAGGGATCTGCCTGAAATTTTAGAAAATTCTAAAAGAGTTCGAAACATGCTTGAGGATTCTAGAAGATTCTTGAAGAGTCTAGTATATATTGTATAATATTAAAGAATAATGGTATATTCGAGATTGTTCTAGAATTTTTAGGATTCCTATACCTCATAATCTTACAAAATCTTAAAGAATATACCCAATTTCTTTAAGATTTTGTAAGATTATTATAGGAGAACCCAGAAGATTTTGGATAAGTCTCGAATATTTTGGAGAATTTTTAAAAATTCAGATAAGTTTAGAACAATCTGGAAGACTTTCGAAGATTTTGGGAGTCTTTTGTAGATTTTAGTAGTCGTTTGATGATTTGAGAGTTTTTTAAATGATTCGGCAGAATTCTGAAAATTTTGAGGATTAGAAATATTTTTGAGAATTCTAGAAGATTCTGGAACAGTCTAGTATATTTTGTAGATTAAAGAATTTTATATTATTCTTTGAGGTTTTATATGAGTTTTATAGGAATTACAAATTTGATCAGATACCTATGGGTTTAAAAAACACACCCGCAACGTTCCAGCATTTAATGAACCAGCATTTAATGATTTAACAGTATTGCAAGGCACATCATTACTCATAATTATACAGAATAATTAGATGGCATTGTTTTGCATGATTATCGAAGAATTGAGAAAAATTTAGATAATTGTAGAAGATTGCAGAATACTCTAGAAAAGTTTTGAATATTTTTGAGAATTTTTACAGACTATATGTTGAAAATTCTAAAGGATTTGAGAAAATTTCAAGAGGTGGGAATTTTCGAAAATTGTAAATGATTCTGAAGAATTTTTGAAACATCTAGAAAATTTTAGAAGTGTACGGCAAAGTTCAAAAAAATTTAGAGGATTTAAGACGACTGTGGAATTTAAAAAGAAAATTTAAATAGATTTTGAAAATTGAAGATTAAGAAGACGCTGAAAGAGTCCGGAAGATTTAAGGGATCTGTCTGGAATTCTAGAAAATTCTGAAAGAGTTCGAAACATGGTTTCTAGAAGATTCTCGAATAGTCTAGTATATTTTGTAGAATATTAAAGAATAACGTTATATTCGAGATTGGTCTAGGATTTTTAGGGTTCTGCTATACCTCACAATCTTATAAAATCTTTCAGAATACCCCAAATTTCTTTAAGATTTTATATTCTGTAAAAACCTCGAAGAATTTAGTTGGTTCTCCAAGAGTTTAAAAGATATGAGAATTTGGAAATTATAGAAAATATCAGAAAACATTGAAAGTTTCTGAATATCATAAGGATCTACTTCTATTTTTCAATTTTGCATCAAACTAGAACCATATTGAATTTTCCATCCTTTTAATTCTTTGCTGCGTATTAATAGATTTGGGCTTTGTTTTCATCTTGGGCGCTTCACTCTGATTTTATTAAATTAAGGAATTTATTTGCTCACAAGGGAAGGAAAATGTGTCGACTAGAATGAGAAAATACGTTGCTGGAGATTGCAGAGGAAGTTAACGGATGCGCACACTAATTCGATACTTCCTTTGATGGGTTATACGTTCAGCAACAGAAGGGTGGTCACGCAAGCAATGAATACGAATGGTTCCGAATATCGACTCGTTCAAATGCAAGGCGATAACTTCTTCAAGAAATTACATTCTTGTACATTGTTCAATATATATTTCTAACTTTACCCTCATTTTTAATCAAAAAGAGATTTTAAAATAACATTTCCAGTTAGTTTTAGAACTTGAATGTTTTTCAAAGAAAGGTTTTCTAAAGTTAATAAAGATTCTGTATTCACCAAGAATTATGGTGGAGCCTTCTAGGGAGCTCAACTTACTTTCGAACTTTTTAGTATCCCATCGAAGGGGGCAGTTTGTTTTATAACGATATGCGCAATTAAAAATCTGAGTCCTCTCTTTCATGAGTTCGTTGGAAAAGCAGCTTATAGGATAGGCTTTGATAGAACAATTCCCTTGCCTCAAGATGGAAAAATAATGCTTTCTTCAAAAAGATTATACGACTTCTCTAAGTGCTTTCACGAGTTTCAGTTTCGTATAGTGCGAGACTTTAATTCGAATGAAGGGAGACGAGAAATGGAATCTTCAAGTGTAGCTGCGTAAGACTGACTCGTTGAGAGTTGTAAGTACTCGAATCCTCGAGAAATCTTGAAAAAGGATTCCATTGTATGCCTTTATACTCCAGGTAACAACGCGTTTTAAATCTCTGAGAACACTTGAAGTCGAAATACCTTTTAAAGCCTCTAAGAACCTTCTTTTCTTGTTGATTTGTGGGTTTTAAGTACAATGAAAAAGATTGTCACTAAATTCGGTTTTATTTGGAAAAATAAAGACCAAGCAATAAATGATAAAAGAATAGAAAGAATATAAGCTGTTAGTTCATGATTAGATCCTTTTGCGATTCATTTTGTGCATATGAACGCCAGATGTTTGCTGAAGAAGAAAAATACAGTTCTTAGAAAAGTGCAGCCGAAGCTTCCACGGAAAAACTTTTCGGGCACTGGCAGTTGTACAAGTTATACAAGGTTGTGCATCGAACTGGAAAGCCTTTCCAAGGCTAAAGCGAATAACGTGGAAACTCACAGATTTGTTTCAGCAAAAAGTCTGACTCTATTATTTCTATAAGCATAAATTATTCCACACATTAGGATTATTTTATCTGCATGCAGTAAAATTTCCTTGCAGAAAGATTCATTTCATCACGTCAATTGAATCGTATGAATGGGCATGTAGTTTGTAAGCTACAACATGTAGGATTCATTCTATTTCATGACATTCACGTTTCTGGCTGGAAATGTCGCGGAAATATAGTTCTTTGGCATTCGACGCGAATTTCAGCGACGACATATTATGCAAACCGTCACCTCGCGTATTCCAACTCAGTACGGTCTGCATTACTGAATCTCAAATGCTCCTGCGATATGATAAATAAACTCGCGCACTAGTGTGCTATTTGTTGCTTCTGATCCAATTCTTTCTTTAACATATGTCACTAGATTTTCTAAAATAAAAATTTAATTGGTTACTCAAAAAACCTCTGCGAAATAACATTTCCATTCACTACAAACTAATTGTAACATTTACATCTTAAAACATAATTTAAAAAAGTGATAATAATATTTAATCCCTCGGCCTGCGCGTGAAATATATATTTTCTGAAAGAATTGGGCGTGCTGATTAAAATGTTGTATGACATGTGGCAATTGTCATACGGCAACCAAGAACAAATCAGATTTGAAAATCGCGGACACCTCCGAAAAGGAATGTAACTCAGAAAAGCTTGTACCTCCAATTCAGTTAAAACTGCGTATACCTATGCAGTTACCTATACCTATACATATTACGAATACGATAGTAAAAATGAACGTAAAATTCATTTTCAGGGTCAAAACTTTAAAAATCCATCGTTTTTCAATAAATTTTTCATTCTTTTAGCAATATTTCGATAATTATTGATTTTATGAACAAAAGTTTTAGATATAAGTTGTAGTCCTTGGAAAGATGCTTATTTTATGTTAGATAAATTTATTTTTAAAACTATTCGTTTCTGAGAAAATTGAGGTCAGCTGTCGAATAAAAGCTTAGATTTTATTGAGATCCTTAGATTAAGCTTAGATTAAAATTGAGTCCTTTTCGGACCTAAATTTTCTTAAGGAGAAATTGACCACTGTCAAAACTTGAAAAAACCTGTCTTTTTTCAATAAATTTTTCATTTTCTAGCACTATTTCGATAACTATTGGTTCTACAGAAAAAAGTTTCAGATAGAAGTTCTCATCCCTGAAAAGATGCATCTTTTATGTTCTACAATAAGGTTCACTGGGAAGTAGTCAGTGAAATGAGACAGCGATATTAAATCACATTTTTTTACGAGCAACTGTCTCACAACTGACTACTTCTAAATGAACCTTACTAACTACATTTTTCTCTAAAAAGTGTCAAAAAATGCATTTTTGAAAAGCTAACCTTGTTTTGATACATTTTACCTCAATTTTCTGGAAAACGAATGGTTTTAACTAAATTGAAGGTAGGCGCTTTTCA
>JBAGKK010116033.1:0-25396 GCA_037177015.1 Euceroptres primus
AGCTAAAACATCTAGATATTTAGGCAACACAGCTAGACATTTAGGTAACACAGCTATATTTTCTTAGAAGACGAAATCCAGCTAAAGGTCTAGCTGGGACAGCTAAACTATTTTTTTCAGTGTATAAATATCTTTTTATGTATGGCATATAAAAATTTTGACCCAAAAGTTTTCGATAGATTTTTTCCCAATCTTTCGAATGAAATAAAAAAACTTTTGAAAAATTCAAAATTTAGTTAGCATTTTTTTAAATCAAAATTATTTTTGATTTTTTTTTAGTTCAATCCTTTTTTTTCTTTTTTTTTTAACAAAAAATAAAGCCTGAGATACTTACTTTCAGATCCTTGAAAAGCGAAATGTCTTTTTTTGTTGTTTTTGGAAAATTGAATTTTAAGTAACCTGATAAATTCAAAATATTTTTCCTATGCGCGAAAAAAATCCAGAAAATTTTATGCATGTACAGTTTTTAATAACAAAAATATTGTAAGAAACAAATTCAAAAAAAAATTTTTGGTGATTTTAGAATTTTTTGAAAATTTTCAAAAATGAAATTTTTTGAATTTGGTTAATTGCGCATTTTTAATATGCAATTTACATGTAATGCACATAATATAAGTAAAAATGTTATTTGCACATTAAAAATGCGCAATTAACCAAATTTAAAAAATCTCATTATTAAAATTTTTAAAAAATTCTAAATTCAACAAAAATTTTTTTTGAATTTCCGTTTTCACAATATTGTTTGTTATCAAAAACTGTTCACGCAAAAATTTTTCGAATTCTTTTCGCGCATAGGAAAAATTTTTGAATTTACCAGGTTACTTAAAATAAATAAATAAATTAATTAATTAAAATTCAATTTTTCAAAAACATCAAAAAATGACATTTTGCTATTCAAGGGTCTGAAGGTAAGCATCTGAAGTTTTATTTTCAGTTAAAAAAGAAAGAAAAAAAAGGGTCGAACTTAAAAAAAAATCAAAAATATTTTTGATTTTAAAAAATGATAGCTCAATTTTAAATTTTTCAAAATTTTTTATATTTCATTTGAAAGATTGGAAAAAATCTACTGAAAACGTTTGGGACAAAATTTTTTATATGCCATACATAAAAAGATATTTATATCCGAAATAAAGACTCTGCGCAAAGTACAAAAATTTCACCCCCTCTACGTCGGTGAGTTTTTGACCAAACTGATCAATCTTTTTTTTTTTTGATGTGCCATCTAATAGGACTAAACTTTTTGTAAATTTGAGCCCGATCGGAAAAAATCATTTTTTGGGCTGGGTACACTTGAGAAATAATTCCTCTGTTATGGAACGATTGGTAAGCCGCACAGTGGGGCAAAAAAAAAACGTCTGTGGACAAATTGATTTTCAGAAGACAATTCCGTTTTTTCTTAAAGTGAAACCTAATAAAATTCCGCACCGAACTGTCATGGCGCATTTTTGAAAAAATTTATTATTTTTTTTATTTAATAACAAAAATGAAAAAAATTCTGACTTTTGAAGTGTACGGGTTTTTAACAAATACTTGGATTCATTCAAAAATACCTAGAAAACATGAAGCAACTATCCGAAAAAGGTGTCCAATAGCAACGCAAATGTTTAAAAATTTATTGAATTTGTTATAAACAAATAAGTGAATGAAAATGGTTTCGTGGGGATTAGCAGCGACTCGTCACTTGATTCGTGCTAAATTTGAACAATTTATGGGCAAAAAGAGTTTCTTAGTTTAATTAATGAATTCTCATAAATAATTTATTATTTTATAAGCAAGTTTTATAAGCAATTATCCATATCAGGTATTTATGATGGAAGTTTTTTCTACGAAATCGATCATATATTACCTGGAAATGAAATTTAAGTATCATATTTGATTATCTAATAAAAATGGATAATAATAATTATAATTATAATTATAAAGTCGAGCAGTAATTAACTTTCTTAACAAATCATCAATTGTTATCAACTGATAGCAAGGAATTGTTGCTAAGTTATTTTAAGTATATTCCACAAGAAAAACGCAATTTCTAGTTTACAAATACATTAGCTGAGAAAAATTTGTTTATAAAATTGTTAATAACAATAAAAATAGTGGATCGTTAACGAAGTATCTAAAAAAAAGTTTAAAAATTTGTTATTAACAGTTGATTACGCTAAAAGAACGAAGTTTAAATACTGAAAAATAGCCGAATAATGCATTTGTTAATTAAGTTTGTTTAAACAATTATAAAATGTTTTTAATTATTTGTTATTAACAATTATCAAATTCAGAGTAAGAAGTCATTGTTAAATAACTAGCTGATGTTAAATACGTGAAAAAGTGGAATTTTACAATAAAAATTATTTATTATCATCGAAATGTTCTTAAAAAGGTAGAAGTTAGTTCTTTATTGTTGATTGCGTCAAAAGAACGAAGTTTGTACGTCTAAAAATAGCCAAACAGTACATTTGTTAATTAATATTGTTTAAAAAATTATTTATTTTTATTGGATGACCAAATATGATACTTAGGTTTCATTTCCAGGTAATATATTATCAATTTTGTAGAAAAAATTTTATTTATCCGATCATAAATACCTGATATGGATAATTGTTTATAAAACTTGCTTATAAAATAAGAAATTATTTATGAACATTCACTAATTTAACTAAAAAACCCTTTTTGTGCATCAATTATTCAAATTTAGAGTGCATAAGTGACGAATCGCTGCCAATCCCCACGAAACCATTTTAATTCACTTATTTGTTTATAACAAATTCAATAAATTTTTAAACATTTTCGTTGCTATTGGACGTCTTTTTTAGATAGTTGCTTCATGTTTTCTAGGTATTTATGAATGAATCCAAGTATTTGTTAAAAACCGGAACACTTCAAAAGTCAAAATTTTTTTTTTCATTTTTGGTATTAAATAAATAAAAAAATAACATTTTTTTTTTCAAAAATCCCCTATTACAGTTCGATGCGGAATTTTATTAGGTTTGCACTTTTTTTTTAAAAACGTTCAATTCGGATAACAATTGTCTTCTGAAAATCAATTTATCCACGCATGTTTTTTCTGCCCCACTGTGAGCCGTGTGAAAACGGAATAAAAATTTGCCACATGATATCTTAAGTTTGGTTCAAAATGACCTAAATCAGGATCTTATGATATTATTTTTGTTGCAAATCATTTTGAAGTTTTTTTGGTTATTCTTGAACTCAAGTTTTTTCTGTTTCGTGATGTGAAATATAAAATATTAGAAAAAATATTAGAGCAAGAAGAAGGCTATGATTATTTTAGACATTGAAGGTGTGTTTGTTAATAAAAAAGAGACAAAAGATTTAAAAACAGATTTTTTTTTAGAAAAAAGGGGAGTTTTAATCTACGCTTTAATCAATGTTTGTCGAACGCGATGAGTACTAATGAAAACTGCTACCCTACTCCAACGAGGCGGAGATCCAGAGAATTACGGCGCGGCGATTCTCTTGCACGCGAACACGAGAATACCACTGTTTTTCGTCCTCTTTGCTGTCCCCTTTTAGATTTTTTTTCCTATGTCATTCTCTTTCAATTAAAAGCTCCCAAGCCTTAATTGCGGAATTCTTAATCTTCGTCTTAACTTTTTCAGTACGGTTCAAAACAGGTTTAATATTCGAAACCTTTGACATCTGAACTCGTCCTTTTCTGGAAGGTCGAAGTTTTCTGAATTAAAATATTTTTTAAAAGATAATCAGAAGCAACAGTTAATCAATTGATTTATGCCGGTTCAAAGTGACTATTTTATCAATAATATAATTTTTCTTTCGATTTTAATTTAAGAGAAAGGAATGGAATTCTTAGCCTTTTCCTGATGACCCAAAAGCTTGCAATGACACAAACGTGATATGTCTTTGGCTGAAGTAACGATGCACGAACGTAAACGTGGAAAATCACGTACTCCATAGAGAAAGAAAGGAATGATTCGATTGTGGGATTTACGAGCTCGAAACGTATTCGAAAGGGCAAAAAGCGTCACACGTAAAAGATCGATCAGGACCAGAATTACGTGAGATGATGTCTGAAACGACCTTTTAGACATTTCCGGTCTCATTTTCCATTTTGTCCCTTTCAAAAATCTCTTAAAATTATCCCTTATTTCTAAAATAATCTGCTTTCAGACTATACGATTAACCAAGATTTTTAAATAAATTTTTTATATAAAAAATTGTGTTTAAAATAAATTATTTTAACAAATAAAGCTTCCTGTATTAAAAGTATTTAGATGAAAAAACGGTTTATTTGATTAAATATGAATTAAAAATATAACAAGTTTTTTATTGTATTCTTTGAGATCATACACATAATGGAGAGAAATGGAGTGTGCTAGTAAACGGAAGAATACCCTCGACGAGGTTTTATCTCGGCAGAGAAATTGAATTAATCGTCGACTCAATTATCGGATTAAATTATTTGTCTTGCAAACTGCAGAAGAATCGAGATTTCTTTTTTAACGATCTCAGTTTAACGATGAAAATTAAGCTCTAAATTCATGGGCAACTTTCATCGCGGTTTTTTCCTGTCGTTATGGGCTTCGTGTTACTTCTAAAAAAAGAGCCGTATTTTTCTTTGAAGTAATAACATTCTTTTGAAGTCTTTATACTTTAAAGTGCTTCTAATTTCTTTCATGTGAATTCCCGTTATTTTTTAATTGAACAAAAATTACTTACTTGCAAGGATTCCAAATGGTAACAAGCAAGAACTTCACTGATTGATGAAATTATTTTTTTATATAGTATAAAATTTACATTTCATTTCCAATAAAAAAATTTAAAAATATCTAATATAAAAAATGTTATTATTTTTAAATTTCAATTCATAAAAAAACATACATTACGAAATAAATCAACCCTCTTTGAATTTGGATTTGTTAAAAATAATTAAGACATTTTGAACTTGAATATAATGTTATTATCACTAAAATACCATGTGTAATTTCTATTAAAAACGGAGGAAAATTGATCTTATTAAATGTAATTGTTCAATAATTAAACAATTAAAAATAAAAAAAAATTTAATATAAATGTATCAAATAGTAATAATAATAATAATAATAATAATAATAATAATAAAAGTAAAGAATCTTTTAAGGAACAAAATCAGCTATTGATCGATCAATTGAATCTTAAAAAATATGACTTTTTCTTTTGTTTAAAACGAAAGAATTCAAGTAAAAATTAAAACTCTTAATCTTTCTACATTCATGAATTCATTTTCCTTGACTTTATAAATCAAACTGAAGACTTGATTCATTTTGAGCCAGATTTACAAATTGATATATCTAGAAGACATATAAGATCTTGTACATATTTTCCAGATTATATGAGTGAACAATATATATATATATATATATATATATATATATATATATATAAATGTGCTGTTCACTACCCTAATTTCCATATAATCTGGAAAATATGTACAAAATCTTATATATCTTCTAGATATATTAATTTGTAATATATATATATATATATATATATATATATATATATATACTCATTACTTAAAATTAACCCGAAGCACAGAACTTTTGTATTTGTTTTTTGCATAGAACACTGTTTTTCCTGTTTTCATATAAAACTGAAATCATGATAATGATAGTAATAATAATAATATTATTATTATTATAAAGATAATGATAATGATATATTTGCTCCAGTATCAGAGATTACTCGATAAGTCGACGACGCTAACACTGCTAACATTTTACCAAAAATTACGACATATGAGCGGACATCTAAAAAAATAATTTCTTTGGTTCTAAGAAATAACTTTCTTGCTCTTTAAATCTGAACTAGTCGAAAACTACTAATGACATAACGAGATATCTTTCACCAACTTGATTATTAAACATTTCACTAATAATTATCAGGAAACTACTAACTTCTAGTCAAATTCTACTAATTCATTTAGCAACTGTTACTAAATGAGTTAGTAGAATTTGATTAAAAATAAGTAGTTTTCTAATAATTATTAGTAGAAATGCTTACTAATTCAATTAGTGGAAGACTTCTTGTTAATTCATTTGACTAATTTGATTATTATAATTATTATAATTATTATAATTATTTGACTAATTCAGATTTAGAGAATGACCTTAAAACAAGTTCAAAAGAAATTATTTCTCTAATTTTTCAGACCGTTTTGTTTGAACCGAAAGAACATATGAAATTAAACAAATTATATTGAACAAATTATTTCTTTGAATGAAGGAAAATAATTGCGTCCTTTTTTATGTTTAAAAAATTTTTTCTTTATTTTAAAGAAGTTTTTATTTTTAATGAAACAAAACATAAATAAGCGATATCTTTAATTTAATAAATATTTTTTTCTGAGGGTGCATCTCAATTTAAATAATTTAAGGGGTTACCTCTACACTGAGAAAACTGTTTGGTTCGGACAACAAAACGATTTGGTTGCTATAGAAGCAACAAAATTGTTTGGCTGTGCTAATAAAATTTTGGTTCTTTCAACAAACCTTTTGTTTAACCATCGAAAATTTTGTTAATTCAACCAGAACAGCGATTTTGTTGGTTCAATAAAATGTTTGTTGGTTCCACAAAAGGTTTGTTGAAAGAACCAAAATTTTGTTGGCACAACCAAAAAATTTGGTAGCTTCTATAGCAACCAAATCGTTTTGTGGTCCGAACCAAACAATTTTCTCAGTGTGTATATAAGGCCAGAAAGGAGCGATTTTTTAATATTTTTTTTAAACGTGCGCATATTTTTTTATATAAGTTGCTTTGTTCAATAAAGTAATATTTAAAGACTTCGTACATATAGATATGTAAATAAAGAATTTCGTACAATTTTCATATAAAAATAATGAATTATTGAAAAGTTTTATTTGATGCCGAGGAATGTCTTTTTAAAAAACATATTTTGCGGTGAGTACTCCTGCATGGAACTGAATAATCTAAAATCAAAATTCGAAAATAATTTAGTTAATATATTAGTTTATATAGTTTTTAATAGAAGCATTTGGGAAAAAAATAATTTGGGACAAAATGGCAGATGTTGAAAGTGAAGTGTGTAATTGTGAAAATTGATCACTTCACTTTCAACGTCCCCCATTTTGCCTCAAATTATTTTTTTCTTAAATGCTTCTATTAAAGACTAGATAAACTAACATATTCACTAAATTATTTTCGAGTTTTGATTTTAGATAATCCAGTTCCATGCAGGAGTGCTCACCGCAAAACATGTTTTTTAAGAAGGCATTCCTCGGCAACGACTAAAACTTTTTAATAATTAATTAGTTTTACATGAAAATTGTACGAAATAGTCTTACAATATAACTCTATTGAACAAAGCAACTTATATAAGAAAATATGCACACGTTTTTTCCAAAAAAAAAAATTCGAAAGAAATCGCTTTTTTCTGGCATTACAAGTAGGGATAACTCCTTAAAACAATTGAATTTTTCCTTGTGATTTCATTTGCTATTAAGGCTCATTTTTGTTGCAACCCAATTTGAGTTTGAATTCAACGTTAAATTAAAGATCACCGTATTCAAGTGCTGTTCGGAAATCCTTAAAAGGTGCAATGCTTTTGAGAGATAAATAGCATAAAGCATCCTTAAAGCATCTTTCAAAGAGCATCCTTAAAAGCTGCAATGAATTCGAGAGAAGAAGTTACAATTTGAAATTTTAAAGGAACAATAATAATCTATAAAGAAAATCCCCTGGGAATCTAGACAAACTCAGGCAAAGAGCATTGCTCAACTTAATTTATTATACTTTCCGAATCTCGAAAATCGAGCAAGTAGAGTGGAAATAAAGTGTGCGCTATCTGAAAGACGTATCTGAAACCGAATTGTTTTACGGCATGTACGCGGCCATAATTCATTGTTTCTCCATCCTCCTTCGGGAAGCATTTGGTACTTAGGAGCGATTTGATCGTAAAGACGGAGTAACCTTTCGTAAACCTTCCCTCTTTCCGAGTTTCGAGCATTGTCCGATCTTAATCGAGCGACGGGTCGCTCGCATTCATTGGTTAATTGCGATCGATATCCGGCGGGTTCTTCGCGGATCGATGAGCCTAAATGGCGTGGGCTTTGGGCACCCACGATCCGGCGATATTCTGAGTTACAGTTGATTGTGAGCCGAAAATGGCCATACGTTCCAATCAAAGTTCAAGCCTCGTCATACGGTTTACGAATCTACGAGGCGATCATCCGTGAACAAATAATCCCGTTTGCGCGACCAAGGTGCGAATCGGGTTGCACTTGTGCTAATCCGGATTACAAGTCGATTCATTGCCGCACCTCGTATTTATCGTTTGGTCCAACAATGGCCTTCCCCGATTATTGAGGAGCGCGTGGGCACTTTGGCGGTGCTAACTAACGTGTCACCTTTCCCTTGTTGCTTTTGCTATCTTATAGCAAGTGATAAATACCATACACTTGCCTCCTGACTGCGAACAATTTTCTTATCAAACTTATTAGTGTCTCTTGTCGCATTCAATCAAAGGGGTCTTTAGATATTACAGTTTTACAAAGTGTTCCTTGATAAGAGCGAGTTTACTTAAAAGATTATTTTCGAACTGTAATAAAATAAAAGTGGGTCTATTAGGGTGTCCACGAAAAATACATTTTAATTTTTTATGCTGCTCCCTCCTCGAAATCTAGTGTCTTTTTGTAGAAAAATTACAATGAATTTTTTCTTTTTTTTGTTTCAAAATTTCTTAGAGGTGCCGCAAAACGTTTTATTGTCTGTGAATGATAAGAATTTTTTATCGAAAAAATAAAAAATACGGGTCAATTTTTATTAAATGTATGTAATATTGATGGCTACAATTTTTAAAAAATTTGAATTGCAAAATTTAGAGAACTGTTTTCAAAAAGTTTAGGCCAATTTTTAGGGCTTAGGGTAAGAGCACCAATTCTTGGCACCCCCCCCCCCCAATTGTTGGCACCACTCTCTAATTTATTAAATAATACGACTTTAGCTTGTTTTGCTTTAATTAATTTAATTTTACTATCATTTTTACGCCTAATGTATATATTAGTTATCCACTGCAATCAAATGTTGACCCAAAATTAAATAAATTCAGTACAGTTTTTGGCATGCCAATAATTGGGCTAAGGTGCCAAGAATTGGTTCTCTTACCCTACCCCCTGAAAAAATACCTAAAAATAAATAAATTATACCGTATTTTTTCACTTTTCAAAAAAATAAAATTTAGAGGTAGCTAGGGGCGTATCAAAATGTTAATTGAGGTTAAAAATGTATAAAATTATTTTTCAAAAAATACGGGGTAATTTGTTTTTAAAAATGCATAATTTGTACTAATAGAACTTTAAAAATATTTTAAATTGCAAAATTTCGAGAATTGTTTTCAAAAAGTTAAAACGAATTTGTAGGGCTTACCCTTAAATTATCCCCTGAAAATACATTAAAAAATGAATTATCCCATATCTTTTCTCATTTAGAAAAAATAAAATTCAGAGGTAACTAGGAATATTTCAAAAATTAAATTGTGGTTAGGAATGTCTAAAATTATTTTTTCAAAAAAAAAAAAATAAAAAATACGAGGTTATTTGTTTTTAAAAAGGCATGATTTTTACGGAAAGAGCTTTAAAAATATTTAAAATAGCACAATGTGCAAACCGCGTTCAAAAAGTTTAAACAAATTTTGTAGGACTTAACCCCCTGAAGAAAATATCTAACAAAAAAACAAATTACCCGTTTTTTTCCTTTTTCGAAATAGCTAGGGACATTTCAAAAATAAAATGATGGTTAAAAATGTCTGAAATTATTATTTTCAAAAGAAATAAATAATATGAGGTAATATTTCCTTAAAATATATATTTAAAATGATTAAATTTAAATTTTAAGTTTAGAATTATAATAAAAATTAGATTTAAATTTAAAAATAAAATTATATTAAAATAAATTTAGTTTAAAAAATATTATATTATTAATCGAATTTAATAATTTAACTAAATTAAATTAATTTTAATTGTAGGTGATAAGTAATAAATATTTATAATTTCAATATTTAAAAAAATATATTTTCGGTCTATCAATTTTCGAATATCATGTATAAAATAAATTCGCAATATTTCATTGTTTTTTTGTTTTTCCATCAATTTGTCATGAAATATGCAAATTCATTCAATTTTAACATCGTAGTCAATTTTTCTCATTGTTAGTTGTTTTATTACTGTCCTTTCACTTTTAAAAATTCATTTCTTAAAAGAAAGCTCACAAACACACTAAACCACATTATCAGTGTTTCGCAGAAGTTACTTTTTCGCAATATAACCTTCATTGTCAGATAACTAACATATCATAACTTTCAGATATTATTATTTATTCAGTTATTTCAGATATCCTAATTTCAATTTTCTTACATGATTCACAAATGATCTAATAATTAAATATTTGTTAAATTAATCTTAAATATTTAATAAAATTTATAAAATAACTTTATTTTATAATTCAAACACTTTTTAGAAATCATGAACTATGTTTTATAGAAACAAGAAATTTACATTTAATTTTTTTTTAAATTAATTATTTTTAAATATTGAAATTATCAATATTTAGAAGGAATTATCACCTACAATTATATATTTCAAGGAAATATTACCTCGTATTATTTATTTCTTTTGAAAATAATAATTTCAGACATTTTTAACCATCATTTTATTTTTGAAATGTCCCTAGTCACCTCAAAATTCACTTTCCTCGAAAAAGGAAAAAATACAGATAATTTATTTTGTTTTTAGGTATTTTTTCAGGGGGTAAACCCAACAAATTTGTTTAAAATTTTTGAAAGCAGCTTTTTAAAAATTGTGCAATTTTAAATATTTTTAAAGGTCTACCATCAGTAAAAATCATGCCTTTTTAAAAACAAATTACCCCGTATGTTTCCTTTTAATAATTTAAGACATTTCTAAGCACCATTTTATTTTTGAAACGTCCCTAGCTACCTTTTTTAATTTTTTTTCAAAAAAAGAAACAACATGGAGTAATTTATTTCTTTTAGGTATTTTCTAGGGGGTAAAACCATTTGAATTTGTTTCAATGTTTTGAAAGCGGTTCTCTAAATTTTGCAATTTTAAATATTCTACCAGTAAAAATCAGTAAAAAAGTCTACCAATAAAAATCATGCCTTTTTAAAAACAAATAAACCCGTATTTTTTATTTTTTTAGAAAAAACAATTTTAGACATTTCTAACCACAATTTAATTTTTGGAATGTCCCTAGCTACCTCTAAATTTTTTTTCGAAATGAGAAAGAAAATGGGATATTTTTTTAGGTATCTTTTCAGAGGAGTAAGCCCTAAAAATTTGTTTAAACTTTTTGAAAACGATTCTCTAAATTTTTCAATTTTAAATATTTTTCAAGGTCTACTAGCAAAAATTATGCCTTTTTAAAAACAAATCACCCCGTATTTTTTAAAAATAATTTCAGACATTGTTAACCTCAATTAAATTTTTGAAACGCCTCTAGTTACCTCTAAATTTTTTTTGAAAAGGGAAAAAATACAGTGTAATTTATTTATTTTTAGGTATTTTTTCAGGGGCTAAGTCTTAAAAATTTTCCTGAACTATTTGAAAACGGTTCTTTAAATTTTGCAATTTAAATATTTTTAAATTGTAACCGTCAATATTGCGTACATTTAAAAGAAAATTGAACCGTATCTTTCATTTTTTCGATAAAAAATTGTTTATGACTCACAAACAATAAAACTTGTTGCGGTATCTCGAAAAAATTTTGAATGAAAAAATGCGTGGTAATTTTTCTACAAAAAGACACCAGATTTCAAGAAGGGGGCAGCAAAAAAAATTAAAATTTATTTTTCGTGGGCACCCTAGGGTCTATAAACAAACGTTGAAGACACTTTTAGATTATTGTACACTTCAAGTCTACAAGTCCGATTTTTTTATTTTTTCAACCGAATCCAACAAAACAGAACATTATAACATTTTCCTAAATTGAAACCGTTGCTGATGAAAATTTAATAAGCTACAATTCAAAATTCCAATAAAAGGATAATTCTGGTCTCATAACATTGTATTTGGTACAAAGGGAGTTTTGGCTCGGTGTATGAAATCTCGGCGAATGCATAAATCCTATCTCTATGCATTTTTGAAGAGCCAATCGTGACTCGCTTTCGAAGATACTTGGCGTCGCGTCGGCAGCTGAAATGCGGATATTACGAAAGTTATTCCTAAATAAGCCGTCGCTCCTTTCATTACCATCTGATTTCCAGTTTCTTCAATTATATATCAAGAAGTGGCACTTGTACAATTTCACGAACTTGGCGAATCACGGACAGGAAGCATTAATAATTTATGGGGGTCCCTCGTGACATGGAATCAACCATCCGCGACGATCTTGGTGAGAATCGTGGGCGAAGATAGCATCGACCCCATCGCGAAAATACGAAAAAGTTACGAGTCTCGGTCACGCTCGCCTTCTACGGTTTCTACCTTAATAACGAATTAGCACCACTTGTGATACAGTCGCACCACACGAAAAGCCAATCAAGCGTTAGCCACAAAAAAATTTAATTCAATTTTAAAAATACTTTAATATAAATGATATAAAAATGGTCAATAATCTTATTTTAAAGATATGATTTTTCTGCAGGGAGTAATGGAGAAGTTAGAATTGAAACAATTACGTTACATTTCTAGAAATAAAAGTTTTATATCGCTTGGAGGCAAGTTAATTGAATTTTTTCTTTTAATACCATTTTATTGAAGGCTGAAAAATTGGGTTTTGGTAAAGTGGTATCAGGGTGAAAACTAGGTTTACTTTTCCAACACGAGTTTTTATTTCGCCGCTTCGCTTCTACTAACTTTTAGAAGCGACGACAGTTTCAACGGCTCATCTCGGCTTTGGTGACAGCACGTGGCACAGTGTTAATCAAGTTTGTGGAGGAGCAGTGGCGTAACGAGAAAACACACTTGGAAACCTAGGTGGCTTACCGGTTTGTCGCTATGACACCTTCTCCCTAACCACTAAGAGACTTCTGCAAACTACAGCACAACAGAGTTCAACATAAATTAACCACCTCAAAACATTTAGAATTTCAAACTGTTTTCATCATATTGCTTTAGCAATTTATATTAGATTAATAATTATTGTTAAGTTATGAATGCTGTAATGATTATTTTTATTAGCAAACATTTATTAAAATTACAGGCCTACCTGTGATGTTCGAGATTGGAAAAAGTTGAAAGTGTCAATTTTTTTCAAAAAAGTGACCAAAAATTTTTCGGTTATAGTTCTATTTTCTTGAAAGAGTCAAAGGATTCTGAAAGACTATGGGATAGTCAGGGTGTCTAGCGATCAGGTCATTTAAAATTCCCGGGTTTTTCCCGGTAATTTTTTTTCCGCGATCAAGTTAAAAATGTCTTTTTGTGATTTTTGAAAGTGAACGTATACATAGAAATGGGAATTTAAACATAATATACATGTTCAAAATTTATATTGGAAAGAAAGTAATTATTTATTTACACGTGCCAAACTTATGTTTAATCACAGACTGAAGTGATAAATATTTTAAAACTTTCCTAACACGTAAAATAAATATTTTTAACAGAATCACAAGTAGTTGCTTAACTGCTATTCAAATCCGAAGAATAAAAAAATAAAATATAAGTATAATCCCGATCCTAAATAAAATTCCCGGGTTTTTTCCGGAAAAATAAAATTTCCAGGTTTTCCCCGGTTTTTCCAGGTAATATAAAATTCCCAGTTTTTCCCGATTTCCCGTTCCTCTAGACACCCTTTTTGTAGAATTTTAGGAAGAATTTGATCAGATTTCAAATAAGTTTTGAAGATTTTGTAGGATTTTAGGAGACTTTGAGAGTTTTTTCTAGATTTTGAAAGATTCTACACGATTTTGGGGAAAAAAATATAAAATTTTAGGCGGTTATTGAAGGGTCTAGAAGATTTGAAAATTTTTAAATCATGGCAAATTTCGGAAAGCGTTAAAAGAGTTTTTGAACGTCGTACAGTGGGGAATAGTAATGATGAAAAAATGTTCAAGATACGATTCCGGCTAAAATTGGAGAACTGATTTACAATTATTTTTTTTTTTAAATAGAAGCTAAATAAATTTTTTTTAAATCTGTGGCAGCCAATTTTTGAAAAATTTCGTTAATTTTTTAAAATTTTAATGTAAACTTTGAAAAAATTATAATTTTTAAGATACCAATGCATTAACAATGCATAAATTGTTTAGATTGAGTGAGTTTAATGTGAAATCGATTAATAAACATTCGGTAAATACTATTTGATAGTTTAAAATAAATAGTTTATTATTAACAATTCTATTGTTATAAACAGCAGGCTGAGATTTTTGAGTATTTAAGAAGTGATTTTTGTCTGCCATCCAACTTAAGGTAATGTGCAAGAATTATAAAATAAATGGTAAAATATCGCTCATTGTTATAAACAAATCACATAAACAAATGCAGAGGATGAGCAGTTTTTTAAAGTTTGAAGTATTTTTTTTTAATTTGTTACAAATGGTTTACCAGTGCTACTTCACTACAGTACATTATCACTTTATGATAAATGTAATTGTTATAAACAAATAATATAAACAAATTCGCTGTTTAAGCAATTTTTGAAAGTTTGAGGTACTTTTTTTTTTAAATTTGTTGCAATTGGTTTACCAGTGATACTTCACTACGGTACATTGTCATTTCATGACAAATGTGATTATGATAAACAAATGGTATAAACAAATTAGCTGTTTGAGCAATCTTTTTTAGTTTAAGGTACTTTTTTTTGTTTCAATTGGTATTCTAGTGATATTCTAGGACAGAATATTGACATTTCATGACAAACGTTATTGTTATAAATAAATTGGGTAAAAAAATTCGCTGCTCCAGAAGTTTTGTAAAGTTTGTGATACTTTTTTTGTAAATTTGTTTAAATTGGTTTGCCAGAAATATTGCAGTACAGCCTATTGACATTTAATGAAAAACGTTATTGATACAAATAAATTGCATAAACAAATTTGCTATTTGAGTAATTTTTTAAAGTTTGAGTACCAGTTCTTGTTGGTGTACTTTTTTTTGTAAGCTTGTTTGAATTGAAAAAATATCCAAAAAGAACCTGAAACTTTAAAAAATTGCTCAAAAAGTGAATTTGTTTATACAATTTGTTTGTAACAAATACATTTGGCATGAAATGACAATGTACCGTACTGAAGTATCACTAGCAAACCAATTGAAACGAATTTTCAAAAAAAAAAGGACCTGAAACTTAAAAAAATTGCACAAACAGTGAATTTATTCATACCATTTGTTTATATCAATCACATTCGTCATGAAATGACAATGTACTGTAGTGAAGTATCACTAGCAATTCTATTGAAACAAATTTCCAAAAAAAGTACCTCAAACTTAAGAATTGCTCAACCTCTGCATTTTTTTATATTATTGGTTTATAACAATGAGAAATATACTATCGTTTATTTTATAATGCTTGCACATTACTTTAAGCTGTATGACAGGCAAAAACCACTTCATAAATATTCAAAATCAACAAACAATCTGAGACTGTTATTTGTAATAATACATGCAATTGTTAATAACAAATTAATCATTTATTATAAAGAAATATTTATTATAAAGTTACCGAATATTTATTTTTCAGTTTCACATTAATATCTCTCAATCTGAGCAATTTCTGCATTGTAAATTCATCAGTATCTCAAAGGTTATAATTTTTTCAAAGTTTACACTTAAATAGAAAAAATTAACAACTTTTTCAAAAAATCGCCTTTTATATATTTCTTAAGGATCTATTTAGCTTCATTTTAAAAGAAAAAAATTGCAAATCGGTTCACAATTTTAGCCGGAATCGCTTTTTGAACATTTTTTCAACATTATATCCCACTGTGCGTCGTTTCTATTTCTCATAATTCTTGGAGTATTAATAGAAAGTTTGAATAAAAGAGGGGATAAAGGAATAAAAATAATAAAGGAATAAAAATAAAAATAAAGAGATGGTAGGGAATTTTGAGAATAATAGGAAAAAAAATAGATAAAAAAGGGAATAAAGGACTGACTATTGTCGAATTCAAACTTTTAGAATGTGACAAACAAAGTCACATTTCAACCTGGAACGAAATTTAAAACAAAATATATCTATTTTTTAAGAAAAAAAGTGAGAAAGTTAAAAAATGGAAAAAGTGACCAAATTCAAAAAAAGTGACTGAAAGTGACCTCTTCTAAAAAAAAGTGACCAATAGTGAAAAAACTGACTCGCTGGCAAGCCTTTAATTATTATAAACAAACAGTTAAATTTGACTGATAGCTGACTTCTCGCTTTAGCAATCAGTGAAAATAATTTTTAAAAAATATTTAAAAGAAGTTTTTTCTAATGCCTAAGCGTGTTAAATAGTCTATTAGAAACAAAGCGATAAAAAGTCAATAATAAAAAAAAGAGTCCTCTTATCCGAAACGTCAATTCTTAAAAACCAGATGCAGATGCTTCGTTGGCCATGACTACTAGTCGAAAATCTGAATTTTAATCAAACTCATCAAAGAAGTTATCTTCCAACTCGTTACTTTGATCAGGCAACTTAAATTAGATAAGTAATCGTGACGAGAACATCTTCCAGGACGGGTAAAAAAAAGGGGTTTGGATGGAGGAAATCTGCTTTGAGTTTCTCTTTACTACGCCACTGTTGACGAGCAATTCTCGTACTTTGCAAGCAGCCTGTTTTGCCTCACTTTTGGGAACTCCTGTCATCGCTGGGAGATGACAGGCAATCGTAATTAACGTCTCCCCTTTCCTCCCTCCGCGTAACCCCTGATTCTTGGCGAATCTCTATGCGTATAATTAATGCAAGCCGTCTCTCTTTCTCCCAGTTTGCTAGTTGCAACGTTCTCCTATCAGACGCTTCTACTCGCTGTTAATAACTAGCAACACGACACCTTTTACGGTTTCGCTTATTCGACCGAAACGAGATTTATTAACGATCGCGATCCAGCTGATGCGAGATATTAACAAAAGACCAGACGCGTCGCGCCGGGAAACAGCAGATTTATAATTTGCACCCGACGATCGGCTTTAATTATAAAGAGTATAGAAAACAAACGCTAATTATCGTGCGCAGTCACGCCGGACTCAGCGAGAAAGCTCATGCGGACAAAGCCGCATAACGAACGCAGCTTGTTTTCAACGAAATTCGTGATTGGCTGGATAAGCATCGCAACAATCTGAATTTTGTACGGATTTTTATACTGAATTATTATGTGGCTTATTCCATTTGGTTGTAAATTTTTTCTGAGTGGGGAAAAAACGCCGATTTGTAACACTTTATGGGAGAGGAAAAGTTGGATTGAGAACACAGAAAAAAAAATTGAAGATAAAATTTGTTTGAAGGTAATCCCATATGAAAATAAACCGAGGATAATAATCTCGGAAAACTCCCGAGAGTCTTCCCAAAATCTCGTGGGAATTTTTTTACATAGGAGTTTCTAGAGGAACTTCAGACAACTTCATGTTACCAAAATATATTGTCTTTTTTCATGGTAAATAAAATGTATTTTATTTTCATGTAATCTATTTTCATGGTAAAATAAATGATAAAAGTGTACCCCTCAGTTTTTATTGCAGACAATTTTTATTCCAGATTTAGGATAAATATTCTTTGTTTTTTTCAGTGAATCAAGATTTCTTTCAATGCAGTTGTTCCAATCGATATTTTTCATTAAATCAACAAAACTTTGAACTAAAAACAGATCTGACAAAAACTTGGTTCTTTCAAAAAAAAATTTTTTTATACTACCGTAGAGTGGGGCTATTCCCGCATGGTAGAGCTAATAGGTACGACTCACTTTAAGTATGTTTTTTAATGTGATAATTTGATTAAAAATAATAATCTCCTAGCATATAAGATTCAGAAGAATTTCTACTTTTCTGAAGATGAAGGTGGAATTTTATACGACCATTATATTATATACGACCATTATACGACCATTATACAATCATTGAAAAATATTGAAATATGTGGGTGCATTTTAAAAAATTGGTTTGACCTCCAAACTTTGTATCAGTTCAATAGATTAAAAGTATTGATGCAGAACGAGAACTTTTTGGAAAAAACGAGATTTACTCGAAACATAATCAGTTGAGACCAAAACTTGATGGAGATAAAAAATCTGTAATCTTGAAAATGAGACCAGACGAGAATGAGAATCTCGTTCGAGTAAAGTTTCGTCTCATTATGGTAAGTACCATGTTCGAAGTTTTAATGTCATCTGACGGTATTTTTGAAAAATTTTAAAATTCTCGTTATGCACCTCTAATTAAAAGTAATAAAAAATTCTCGGTTGTCCGTGTTTTTCTTCCAAATTTAAGTGGTAAAAGGAATTTGTTTCATAAATGCGAGTTTGTGCTTTCATTAATTAGTTCAAAGGTGTTATATGAAAATTCGAAGATCGCCGGTACAATTCGGCTGGTTCAGCAAGTTATGCTATGTGCTAATTTTTCAGTTTTGTGCTCACTTTTCAGTTTCTATTATTTTCGAGTTTGCAGCTCAATCTATGACAGAATCAAATTTTTGTGCTGTATTTTGAAGATTTTAACATCAATTGTAAGAGAAAATGTTATCTCTAAAAAGTTGACTGCAATTATTATTATTTGAAGACATGAGAATAACAACTCGGTAAAGCCCATTTAAAGATGGCCCCTAAATTAGGTTATTTTAACTGTTACTTGGGGGCCAATTTCGAATGGTCTTTAACGAGTTGTTATTCTCATGCCTTCATTTTAATATAGAGCTAATTTTTTTTTCTTCCAGAAGAAAATTTTTATTAGTTAAATTATAAACTATAGATCAGTTAAATTACTCAATTGAGAATAGCCAGTAAATTAAATGGTTAGGTATGACCTAAGAATCTTAGATGGATGTTAAAGAATTATAGATCCTTCTAAAAATATATTTCGTTAATTCAATGCTGATAATGTTATAATTTTTTTTTGCTGTTTGATGAATCTCAAACTAATCTGAATTTCTTAATTAAACTTTATTTTCATACTTGATCATCAGAAAGTGTTCTCAAATAGTTAAATAATAATTCTAAATAATATTTCAGTATTAAAAAATTGTTTTATTTATTTAAAACGTACAAAAAAATAGTTGTATCTATTTAAAGAGATCGGCGGTACAAAAAGGTACAACTTTTCAACAATGATTATTAGTAAGTAGAAAATGATTTAAAAATCTAAGAATGATTGATTTCTCTTCAACATTGAGTCCTCTAACAGTCCATAAAAGTGAAAAAAGTTGAAAAAATTTTACTGGTGCAAAAAGTTAAAAAAAACCTCAAAAAATACGTGAAAGTTGTACCTAGTAGCCTTACTCTATGGTATGCATAAAAAAGGAAAAAATCTTCCTGACTTGTCCCACGCATTTACTTAATTATCAGGGGTAAAAAGAATCTGTAAAATTAGCAGAATAATTCATTGAAATAGGGACAATAGATTTTTTTTGTTATATTTACAGACATTTCTGTAGATTCTACGGAAATTTCGGTTAAATTTTCTGACCATCTGTAAGTTTAACAGAAATATTTGTGGAGTCTACAGTCTGTAAATATGACAGAAAAAATTTGTTTTCCCTATTTCAATAGATTAGGTAATCTATTAAAAAGGAGTCTAACGATCAGGCCATTTAAAATTCCTAGGTTTTTCCCGGTTCCTTCCCAATTTTTTCATTTTTCATCTCATCAAATTTTTCATTTTCCCGACTAATTTTACATTTTTTATTTACAATAACGTATATAATATATGTATTTTTTTTAAAGGTCTAATTAATAAAAACATCTTAAGTATTGTTAGGCAACTTTTGGGACTTTATCAATACTAAGAGATGTTTTTATTAATTGGACCTTTCACACGAAAAAAATACATATAAAATTAACAAAGGTCGAAGCTGAAGAATTTGGATATAAACGTATATATTATCCTAGATTACTTATAATTTCTCACGAAATAAACACATTAGCATTTTTTCTCTACCTCAAGCATTAAATTATAAACTTTTCTTTACATTTTTGCAAAAGTAAAAGCTAATGTTCATTTTTATTTTCGAAATTTATTTTTTCCACTCTTCAAATAGCCGCAAATAAAGTGAAAATAAGTAGATATTACCATTAATTTTAAAAATTCCGATTTGAAATAAAATTTCCGGGGGTTTCCCGGTTTTCTTCAAGTGAAACCAAATTTCCGGGTTTTTCCCGGTTTTTCCCGATTTCCCGATCCGCTAGACACCCTGGTTAATTTTACAGATTCTTTTTTCTTCGTATGAAAGAAATTTTTATTCAAAGTATGGTTAATTCAAGTTGAAAAGAGTTCTTAGGTTTCAGAATTAGGGGCAAAGTTTTTTCTGCATACTAGCTTATGAACATAAATAATACCAAAAAAGAAGTTTTAAACTAAAAAACTTCGATGGTATTAATTTAAAAAATTGTACACTCTGTAATATCTCAACCAATTTTGTACGTAATAGCTTCTGATTACACTTCAGATATTTCTCCTCCATAAAAGCCGTTTCTACTCATAAGGAAAGTTTTTTATAGCCTGAAAGGTAATTTGTTGGAAAAAATATCGAATTCGTGCTCTACAGTAACTACAAGAGCATTAAAAAACTATTGTTAGTTTCCAAGATGTTGTCGAACATAAATGAAACGAGCAAACTTTCAATTATAAACTGAAAATGTCATTTTTAATAATAATCTCAGTTTATAAAGCAAATTGAAATACATTTAAACTTCGTTTCATTGTATAAAGTTTTATTTTCACAGCACGAAAGCTACTTCTATTTTGAATAAAAATAAATTGTAATAAATTTTGTACACTCTATTAAAAAAGTGGACAGAAATTGTTAATTAACCATTTCTGTTCACTTTTCAATTCACACACTGTTCCACCCAGGTGGAAAAATTATTCATAGTCTATGCATAAGAAACTATGGGTAGTCACTGTGCAAAAAATCTTACATAAATTATGCATAGTCAATAAATCTGAAGGTATCAAAATATTGGAAACAGTTGAAAACTAGTTGTCATTTGTTTGCAACATTTTATGCATAATTTATTAATAATTTTTTGCTTAGTGACTACCCATAGTTCATAACGCACAGATTTTTCATAATTTTTCCACCTGGAAATATAAAATAAAAACTCTGCTTTTCAAAGGCACGTAGATTAAGCGGCGGAAATAAAAGCGAAATAAAAGCGACAAGTTCTATTCAATTATTCCTTTAATAAAAACGAAATTGCCAAATTAATAGGGAATTGCAAATATAAGCATAAATTTTCCATCTAAATAAACTGTAGAGCCAGAATAAAAATGGAAATAATTACCTTTTAATAAAGAGATTGAAAATAAAATGACAGACCTGAACGATTTCAACGTATCGACTTTTTATTCTTTTTAATAATGACAGAAGGAAGTGGTTCACCGAAGCGAAGTCCGAGTTCTATGACGGAGAAAAAGAGCCATTCGCGCCAAGTGGGATCGATCGAATTAAACCAAAGGGTGGCATAATGAACACCCGACGCTAATTATCGTAGTGGAGGAAAGTGCCGGAAGGTGGAAAGCGAAACGAAATCCCGCTTCGTGACCGATAGCGTGTCGCATGATTTGCAGAGGCTTTTATTGTTCGCAGATCTTGGTCCGCGATAGGGACTACTTTTGCGACAAAAATCGATGCCCCGTTCTTGGCTACTCGGTTTCATTCCCAACAATAAACCTATTGGAATTCAAACCGATTTGATCATTTCGATTATTATAGCTAGAAACCAACACCACAATTTTTAAATTAAGTTATAAAACTAATTTCCTAAAACAAAACCATTCAATACACTTCAATTTCAATCAAATAAATACAAAAATAAATTCTTTGTAACTGATTAAAATTTATAAAATCAAGGAAAATAAACCAACATTATTTGTAATGAATTTTCAAAAGTAAACCGAAGCTTACATTAGAAAAAAATAGTTTGGGTTAGAGTTTTTACCTAAAAGTAGTTAATACCAACATATCAAATTGTAAAGAATCTTTTCAGGGGCTTTTTTGGACAAAAGTCCAAATTGAGTTGTGACATGTTAGAAGAAATGTTTAACAATTTAAAAACAGACAATTGAGCCAAATTACATTTGTTTTTTAATTTAGCATCAGAGTCTTCGCTAAACTTCTTTACTATAAATAATAGGCCTATTTTTCTCTACTTTGTAGATTGTGGCATTGATTAATTTTGAAATTGAGTGTACAGAATTAGCACCCTTAATCAGGAAATAAAACAGATGATTCACAGCAAGTAGAATGTCTTGCATCATCTCCAAATTCTGCAAGTTTGTTGGCCACTCTTCAGGCTCGAGTTTTGCCTAATTAATTTAAAACGCAGCTTCTTGATTTATCCACTCATTAAACTAATTGCCATAAAAAAGTGAAATGGTCTCTTCGCGCAGAGAATTTATATAAATTGAGCCCCTCAGGTCATAATTTGCCCAGATCAACACATTCTTTTTTTTTGCGCATATGTATATACATATAGTCTGAATATGGTTTATAAGTTCTCCAGAGTGTACGTCACTGCGTGCACGATTTGTAACTTTGCTCGCAGCAATTAGCGAATAAGCGTTGTTTTTCTCCCTTGTATAATAATTAACGCCATGCTGAAGGTTCCAGGCAAATTTTTAGCTCCTGTGTCGTAACACACTACATTCTTTAGAGAATAATAATTATTCCTCAAAATCTTGTTACTCTTCTCCAAAGTTCATTAAAACCCAAAAGCCAAGTTTACCATCGCCATCTGAATACTACTAAAAATTTTGTAAATTTTTAAAATTAATTATAATTGTATGTGTGAAACGAGATCTTATCAAAGCTGTTCTCTCATTTCTGTAATTGCAAACGAAGAAATTTATGCAAATAAATTAGTTGGGAAGACTCTCTCCTGGTTTAGAAAACAAATTAATTGACTTTCTTCACGAAGGACTATAAATCTTCTGGCGTTTCAACATCTCTAAAGTAGGTTAAAAAAAGAGTAATGGGGTTTTTAAAAATATTTAATTACATTTTGCGTCTTTAAGTGAAAAGTGATATATGAGGAATTTAAACTGCACTGCTTTAAATATTTTACAAATTATGTGAAATATTTATTTTCTTGTCATTAAAGAGTAATATTTCTTCGAGAAGTACATTTTTACAAAAGTATATTTTTTTAATAAGAGTTTTTCTCAAAATGGGAAGTTAAAGGGGGACAGTCCTTGGCAGTAAGTCGAGGGTAGCCTCATACTCGTGCTCTACTTGCACCCTACTTATAGGCTTAAGTGTCTTCCTCGTGGAGAACTTCATAATAGTATCTCCAGCTTCTCGTCTAGACTCTACATTTCTGTGCAACGAAATGGGTGAATTTAATAGCCTGTCGTAAATGAGCACCAAAACTATAAAGGAAGCTCTGATATGTAGAGCAAACTCTCTCCCTTTGTCTCCCAAAACAATACGTTATCAACATTTCTCTTTCCCTCAGTTTAATGACTAAATAGTTTATAATTTTGGCAACAATGAGTAGACTCAAAACAATTCATACCTCTCCATATTAAAATTATTTTTCTTCTCTTTTTATAAAACTCTTCTTCTAAGAAAGACTCTTCTTCATAAAAGTCCCTTTATAAAATATATTCAAAAAAAAAAAACTTCTTTCTTAAATGTCTTTCAAGAAGCACTCTATTTATTCCTTCAGAAATTCTTTAAATTTTTAATTTGCATGATGAATAACTGTCTAATTCCCAAAAGGAAATAATTTTATTATAGAGATGTACCAAATAGAACTGTAAACAATTTTTTGAGGAATAAAATGACACTATGACTTTTGTTTAAAACAAAAAAAAACCTAAGAATCAAAATAACTGTTTTGAAATAAATGAGCATGATCCAAATTAATTGTTTCTAAAGTATATTTTGATTTCTTTTTCAAAATATGTTACAAATAACAGGGTAGGTCTATTTTCCTTGATTTTATAAATTGATAGAAGGATCTTAACTCTATGGAGAGAAAATCCTTAAATTTTCAGGTGGAAATTGCGAAAAAATGAAAGTTAGAGAGATAGAGAGAGAGAGAGAGAGAGAGAGAGAGAGAGAGAGAGAGAGAGAGAGAGAATCCTTAAATTTCCAGGTGGAAATTTCGAAAAAATGAAAGTTGTGCTAAATTATGCTAGGCTTGTGTAGATTTGTGCCAAAAACGATTTTTCCAAAAATCAAAAATTACGACCAAAATTTTGAAAAAAGTTTCTTCTAGAATCGCAATTTTTTACTTCAATTTTAAGTATTGTGCTAGCTAGTTTTAAGTATATATAAATTTATGCTGTAAGGCAAAATTCAAAGAAACGAAACCATTTTTGAAAAAAAACGAAACCATTTTTGAAAAAAAAGCTCAAAATGTAAAACTCGAAAAGAAAAATAATAATTTCAAGATGTTTAAATTTCGACAAAGCAAACGTTATGCTGAGTTGTGCTCGTCGAGTCGAATACTTTTCTCTCTTACCAAAATTTCGAATCCCCAACCCTTTTAGAAACAAAATCTAAATTTGAAAACCTCAAAAATGAAAAATTTTATTATTTTAAAATTTCGACAAAGCAAAGGTTTTGCTCAGTTGTGCTCGACAAGTCGAGTACTTTTCTCCTTTAGCAAAATTTGGTATCTCCAATAGTTTTCGAAAAAAAAATACCAATTGGAAAACTGCAGAAATGAAAGGTTTGTTTGCTCCAACAGTTTTAAGGGTTTCCGGGAACTAATATTTCAATATAGACTAGAAATTCAAATGTCTTACATACGAAAATATTATTTCGAAGTATAAAAAGCACAAAAAATATTTATACATTATAGGATTGTAATCAATATTTAAAAATTAATAAAGTTAAATATTACTTGCTTTGTCTTCAGATCTTATGTGTTTTTTTTTTCGAAAACAGTTGGTGTTTATTCCCGCATTTATTTTAATGTGAGAGTTCTTTGGGATTTAAGCAATTTATCCCGATATGATGTAAACGAAATAAACACACAACTTGTAACACTGTAATTCTATATTTTAAGGTAAAAACAGTTTAGTAAATACAAGTGTAAAATGTGAATATATAAAAAAAGCGATTTGAGAAACAAGTTCGATAGAAGTGTATAGGCGACACGAAATTACAAGTCCAATAAGTGTAATGAATTGCGAGACGAAAACGAAGGAGCTTGTTCTTCTACCGAGTGACAAATTGTATCTGGCGAAAGGTGACACTTAGAGAATAGACTGAGGTACAAGCTTAAGGGGTACATTTTGAAATTAGAAGAGAGGGAAATATTTGAGTAGGAGGAGGGAGGAGGCCGGGCCC
>JBAGKK010116141.1:0-25391 GCA_037177015.1 Euceroptres primus
ACACCTTTTCAAAGACCTCACAGACGAGGTTCATTGAAATAAGATAGCCCTTTAAAAATTAAAATGGACACTTGAAGGAGATCTCAGGTATATTGAACTTACAGTGCAGGTAGCGCTTTAGAAACAGAACTGAAACGGCACTGGTCAGTGCGGTTTCAGTGCCGTTTCATCGGCAGGGTTGTAGCGCATTCCGGCGTCGCATGGTATGGTTACATGACCTTCTTCCCGGAGGTCATCGTTAGTTCGCCATTCCTCATCATCGAACTGGGCCGCTGGTGCTATATGGTGCAGGGGCAACTCGGGTTGAGTACCCCTGGTTTTAAGTGCAACCGGTTGGCCACCGGGGGCGGGTGTAGCGGTTGAGCGTGGATGAGTGCCATGGTTCGGGTGTGGATGTACATGACAGTGCGGCTGTGCGCCTTCTCCATCACCCGGGTTTTCCTTTGTCCTTGTGATTCCCTGGCCGGGGATGGCTAGATGAGGGACCGACTGTCCGCCTCGAACCTCCATTCGCCGGGTCGTCGAAGGTTCCTGCTGAATAGCAAGTAGCTCGGGGTCTGGCCGGTAGCGGCATTCCTTCGTTGTCTTAAGTTGAATATGATTTTGGCCAGGTGTGCATCCCAACGGCGATGTTTCCCTTGTTCTATCCGGAGACTAATCCCCTTTTTTAACTCCTGGTTTCTCCTCTCGGTCGGGTTGGCCCGTGGATGGTATACTGGGGTAGTCCATAGGTCGCAATCCCATCGTTGACAGGCGTCAGACCACTGGTGACTGGTGAATTGGCTTTCGTTATCGCTCAGAATCTGGCGGGGGTATCCCCATCGGGGAAAGAATACTCTTTCTAATAGGGCGATCAGCACACTGGCTTTGGATGAGCCGATGGGGAAAGCTTCGACCCACAGGGAGAACAGGTCGGTAATGACAAAAATTAAACTTTTGCCGGTGCTGGAGCGGGGGTAAAGACCCATTAAGTCGAGAGCGAAGGCTTCCCAGGGGGGCCTTCGCTGCTCAGGGTTTCAGACAATTGGATCTGGTTGTTCGGAGGTCTTTGGTGCAAAAGCATAAGGGGAAACTTCCTACGTAGCGGCAAATGGCCCGGCGAATCCCTGGCCAGTAGTATCGTGTCTGGATATCTCGGAGAGTCTCGTCCATGCCAGGGTGGCCGGCCATTAGCGGGTCGTGGTTCTCCCAGAGAACGTGTTCCACCATGTTTTGGGGTACTCGGATAGACCAGGTGGGGTCTTTAGGCTGGCGTATGCAAAACCCTCTGTGATCCAGGCGGTGATCCTGTAAGTAGTTTTCCTCGAAGCTATTTCTGGGGTGCTGATCCTGGATCTCGAGCCAACGCTCCACCTCGCGGGTTATGACCGGGTCGTTTTGTTGAGCTTCTCCGATTCTTTCTAGGAGGGCAGGGCCGCCCAGGGCGTTAACGATCGGTCTAGGGCCGATTTCTTCCTCCAACGGTGAGTTCCTCGAGGGTGGGAATAGTCGCTCGCGGTCGGGTTCGCCGGGAGTTGGAGCGTCGAGATCGGGGTGCCGTGAGAGTGCGTCAGCCAGTTGATTCTCTTTTCCGGGACAGTTTTCTACGGTAAAAGATAACTCGTTGAGGAGACATGCCCAGCGGGTCAGTTTTGAGCGAGTGTCCTTTATCTGGCGGAGCCAGGTCAGAGCCGTGCTGTCAGTCCTGAGGGTGAAATGGCTATCTTCCAGAAAAGGTCGGGAACGTCGGTTGGCCCAGATTACGACCAGGCACTCCTGCTCGTTGCAGCTGGCGAAAGAAATGAATTGGCGCTTCTGTTGATGATCCTCTTGCATTAGTACTGCGCCGAGGCCACGAGCGCTGGCATCCGTTTGGAGGATGAATGGGTAGCGGGAGTCTGGCCAGGCCAGCTTGAAGGGGCAGGCTGCGAGTGCTTCTACGGCTTCGAAGGTGGTTTGTGCGGCGGAATTTCCATAAGAACTTCTCCTTGGGATTCAGTAAATAGGTTATGGGGGCAGCTACTTCGGCGAAGCGGGGCATGTATTCCCGTATCCACCCGCAGGTGCCAAGGAAGGCTTTAAGCTCTGTTCGGATGCGTGGTGGCTTAGCTTCGAGAATGGCACTTCGAGAATGGCACTTGTTCGGCGTGGGCCTCGTTTCCATCAGCCGTAACGATATGGCCCAGGTATTCGAGTTTGGTTTTGCCAAAGTGGCATTTTTTGGGGTTGCAGGTAAGTCCATAAAATTCCAGTTTTTCGAACACAAGGGCTAGCTGGGCCAGGTGCTCTTCCGCGGTGTTTGAATACACTATGCTGTCATAGAGGTATGCTATGGCGAATTTCCGCCAGTATGAGCCGAGGACTTCCCTCATTAAATTTTGGAATGTATGCGGTGCGTTTTTGAGTCCGAAAGCCATGACTTTGAACTGGTAGGTGCCTCCGCCGGGTACGGAAAATGCCGTGCATTTCCGGGAGTCGGGGTGCAAAGAAATTTGCCAATATCCGCTTTTTAAGTCGATCACGGAGAAAATTTTGGCTTGGCCCAAATATTTTAGTGCTTCGTCGATGACTGGGATTGGCTGAGCGGCGCCTACGGTGAGGTCGTTTAGCTTCCGGAAATCAATGCAGAACCTCTTGGTGCCATCCTTCTTGATTACTATGACGGGTGGTGAGCAGTATGGAGACGAAACTCGTTCGATTATGTCATCTGCCAACATCTCGGGGATTTCTTTGTCGATGAGTGCGCGATTCGCATCTGAATAGCCGCGTGCGGGTATGCGGAACGGCTGGGCTGTCTTCAGATGGATCGTGTGATAGCCTGTCAGAGCTCGACGTAGTTTATTTCCCTGGTAGGAAATCTTCTGGTGCCTATCGACTAGTTACAGAAAGTGGTAGCGTGTGGCTCGTTACTGCAGTCCGTGGTATAGGCAAATTGCCAGGTTGTCGATAATGTCACCATGATGCGTCAGCCAGGCCCTACCGAGGACTATTTCGTCCAGAGATTCGTGGGAGGCAACAAAAATTCCTGGATACGATACTCCGTTGACTTTTAGGTCTAGGTGTATCGACCCGCAAAGGGGCATGACGGATCCTCGTGCTGCGAGGTCGGCTTCTTGTGGTCCGGGCGATAAGCTGCGTAGTTGGTTGTGTGTAAGCACTGTGGTGCTGATGATGTTGTTGGAAGCGGCGCAGTCTGCGAGTGCCTTGACTTCTCTCTCACCTAGGTGTGCCGGGATATGGAGGAGAGAACGTTGGGAAATTTGGGCGGTGGAAATTAGTGGGCGGGCGTGTTGTGTGGGTTTGCTGCTGGTACTTCGTCTTCTGCCGCCCGACGCCAGTTTTTCTGGATTTTCTCGGCTAAGACTGGGCAGTCTTTGTGTAAATGTCGCTCGGGACAGTGGTAGCAGCGGGGCACGTACTGGCGTGGCTGGTCTGTGTTCTCGGGCTTGCTGGGGGCTGGGCTAGCTCGAACTGCGTTAACCGCTTTAGGCTTGGATGCGGCGTCGGCTTTAGTCCTACTAAGTTGGCCCTCGTTTTCGTCCATTTCGGCCAATGTAGCGCGGGAAAACAAATTTGCGAATGTGACTGGGTTTACAGACCGTACCAGTTTTTTAATAGTAGGTTTTAGCGTCTCCAATATGAGCGCGATTAGCTCCTCTTCGGTGTCCATCGGGTGTAGCCTTTTGGCTAGCAAGTATTTTTTTGCAAGAAAATGCCCACAGCTTCTTTGTCGGGTTGTTTGAGTGTAGCTGGGCTCGCAGTATATTCATGGTGCTTGGCCCAGTATAACGGTGTGTTGGCAACTTTTTGAACTCCTCCCAGGATAAGTAAAACGGTTTGTACGGGGAGTACCAGTCCTTTGCATTCTCTTTGAGCTCCTTGCCGGCTGCCCGGGTCCAATGCGCCCATTTTAATTGGGTCTCATTAAAGTGCTGTTCACATTCTTTGATAAACATTTCAGGGTTTTCTTGTTCGGTGCCGGTAAATTCCGGCATCGGCGGTGTGGGTGTCTTGAACGCCCTGATTAGCGCTTGCAAGTCGCTTACAGTGAGCATGGTTGGTAGTGAAATCGTGGCTTCGGTGGTGATGGGTGTTTCCATGGGTAGTGTGGATCGAGATGACGTTGATGGGCCTTCGCTCACGGTACTAGAGTCGCTGTTGACGTTTCCTTCGGTAGGCTGGACGGTTGGCATAATGGTACCGTTACCGTTATTGTCAGTGCCCGTGTTGATTGGCTGGTTGTTGGTGTGAGTAGTACCGCTTCCGGTGTTGTTTCCGCTGCTAGTGTTAACGGAGTCATTGCCGGTCGGGTTCTCCATTGTGCCTTCTGGGTTTGTGTTGAGCACCACCGGATTTGGGTTTTCGTCACTTCCGGATGTGACTTGCGTGGAGCGGGTAGAGATGGTCTTTGCCTGTCTTTCAATATTTTCTCGATTTCAGACTGGAGCTGGATAAATGAAAAACCATGTTTAATAGTTTAGTTTGAGTATTTATCAATTAATTTAGATTATTTCTTGGTGCTATAGTACAATTCTGAAAGTCTTTCCAATCTTTATAACCATTCAATTCTAAAAACCATTCAAATTGAAAGTTTTCATCCAAACTTGACAGCTAGTCAATTTTAAAAGCTACTTAAATTTGAAGGCCATTCAATTTCAAAGCCATCCAAATTTGAAATCCCTCCAAATTAAAAAAAGGCTTATAAATATTAAAGATATCGAACGTGGAAGGCCATCTAAATTTGAAAGCTTCTGAAACTTGAAAGCCTTCCAATTCTGAAAGTCATTCAAATCTGAAAGGCAAATATCAAAAGCCTTTCCAATTTTTCTTTCGAAAGAAATTATTAAATTAGCAATTGTTTTCCCTTCATATTTCGTGTCGTTTATAAATAAAAAATTAATAAAAATTAATAAAATCTTAAGTTTTCAACTTTATTTGAAAACAACCAGTTATGTATAGATATGTATCAGAAAAAATACCAACCCAAATTTGATCAGTATGTAAAAATTACTTACTTTTTTCACAGGAGAGAGGAAAGCACCCAAAAATTTTTCATTTTGAGGAGCTCCATTCTGAGTATACTTTATATCAATTTTCCGGAACCTCTCAAATGCGAATTTGTAATCTTTGGAGCATTAACTATAAGAAGATTCAATTGATGTTCCAGTTTCTGGAGGATCTGAGGTTTAACATATTTTGTTAGTCTAAATTATTTTTAATATTAACCAAAATATATTCAGGAGGAATTGAATAGACAGTCGGAAAAAGAGTTAGTCAAAGCGCCTATTTACACATTTTTTCCATTTCAAAATCTGCAGACAGATTTCGATGAAAAACAGCTAAAATTTGTCTAAAGATTCGGAAAGAAGAAGATCTATAATTTTTACCCAATTAAAACGTTTGATGGCTTATTTGATCGAAAATAAAATTTTCCTCATTTCGACTAAAATAAATTTGATTAATCAATTATTTAAAACTAAAAACCTGAAGAAATAGGCGCTTTAACTAACTTTTGCCAACTGTCCAACAGTTAATGTCTTACACAGTAAATAACTCAGGATCCATGTAATAATTGTGATTCAAACTGATAATTATTACGTTAGTATTTCAAGACCTATACTTATACTTTCTCATTAAAATGAAGAGTTAGTTATTAATTATTGCACTGCAATTGATAATTCAGGATCCAATTGATTCTTTTAAACACAATTAAAACACAAGCTTTTAGATCAATTTATCGATACATATTTCACGAAATTTCGATTTATAAATTATTTTACGAAAATTTTAATTTAAACTAGCTGTGAATTTGATTTCGGGTGTTTTTCCGGAGTCTACATCTTTTGGTGCTCATATGAGCACTTTGCTTTCTCGTTATAATGAAGTAGCAAATAGATAATTTTCATCCTCATAGAGAAAGCATTAATTATTTTTAAAAAATAGTTAGTTTTCATTTTTTTCAAAATTGAAAATGATTAAAATTTTCGTAATCTTCAAAAAATGTAGTAATATTATAGGTCAATCGATTCGTTTCGAGTTAATGAATCTTTTCTTTTTATAGTTGGACATCGAAAAATTAATATTGTAAAAATTATTGTAGTGGAATTTTTAATTTTAATTTTTTTAAATATAATTAATGATCAAAAGTTTCTTAATGTCCAATAAAATGTATTCATATTATAGGTCAGTCGATTCCTTTCGAGTCAAGGAATCTTTTTTCTCTAATGCATCAACCTTGAATTGTTATAATGGGAAAAATTTTTATTATAGAAGCTGATTTTTCAAGTATTACAAAACTGCTAGAATAAAATCCTATGGATATTTTTTAAAATCCTTGTGTCTGGTTTGAGATATTAGTGGTAAAAATAAGCCCTCTAATTTCATCAATTTATCTGCAACCGTTCTCAAGTTATCATGTTCACAAAAAAGTGTCACACACACACACACATCCATAGAATTTTTCAGGACATTGTAATAGCCATTTATCAAATGACGAACGTTTAATTAAATGAATTTAAAAATTTTCGAAAATGCAACCATTACAAAGATTCCTCTATGAGGAAGCAAAAATAGTGAAAACTTGCCAAAAATAACATATTATCAAAAGTGCACCAAAAAACGGATGTAAAGTTATAGTAGATTATTTTAAATTTATTGAAAGATTCCTCATATCAATTATTATGAATCTACCCAATGCCGTAATGATACTCACATAACTAAAATTAATGGTCTTTTACGTAAAAAACCGTTTATTTGTGTTCCATGTACTTACGTGCGTCTAATATGGCGTAGTAGCTATTTTCAATGTGTTCTAATGGTAACATGGCTAAAAACATGAATTGAATTCTAACCACAAACATTCCAGATTATTCAATCGTTCCAGTTATAAGAGGTATTAGCCCCAAAACACTTGATTTCTTTTCACCCAAATCTGAGTTTTTCCTGTAAGCATATCATTTTAATTAACAAAAAAACAGAAAATAGATGTGCGCCACATTAACTCCCAAGTCAGGTAACTTGACGCAGGTACACTTTTTGGGAAACTCAAAAGTTAACTGCTTTATTCGATTAAAACTTAATTTTCATAACACCTACATTGAAAATTCGACTTTCGATGTCTGTACAGCGGGGTGAAAGTAGCAGTTTCAACCCTAAGGTTGAAGGTAAAAAACAGCTGGCAGAAACTGCTTAGCGACGGAGTCACAACAAGAATTGCAGTTTCTGTCAGCTGTCTTTTACTTTTAACCCTATGGTTGAAACTGCTACTTTCGTCTCGCTGTACAGGCATCGAGTCGAATTTTCAATTTGGGTGTTATGAAAAATTGTATACGTGACTTGGAGAGAAGCAACGATGTCAACTCGTGTGATATCTGCTACCTCACACTCGTTGAAATCGTTGCCTTTCTCCCCTAATTACGTAATATACTATTTCGCTTTAGGTAAAACAAAGCTAAGATATTTTTTACATGTTCCATGTTTCATTTAAACTATTTTTATTTTTGTATCTAAGCAGAGTTTTTGTTATGTGTGCCACATTGCACCTCGTTCCCCTATTTTTGGAATTAGAGTAGAGGAAAGAGGTTTGCATAGTGGCAACATAAATAGTTCAACACGCTCATGGAGTAGAGAAACTTTACATGCAAGGTGAACATTCTCACGTATTCTCAGGTGCAACCGTCATTCTCATTAAACTAACGCTGTTTTATGAAGAGTATGAGTCCTTAAACACAAATTATCCAGCTGATCCAGTAAGTTAGTTCTCCTATTGAATTTAAAAACATGAAACTTGAAGTTTTAAAATTTGCGAAAACACTTTTAAAAAGTATCTGGTTGAAATAAACAGAAGTTTTTTTAAAGAAGATACTTTTTACTTAAAATTTTTTTGAAAAATCTTAAAAGCTCTTCTCAGGTGGAAATACCGCGCCAGTACCGCCGGGTGGTTGTTGGTATTGGCATATTATTACCGGATGGCAAACGGCTGGGTACTGGCATTAGTACGAAATGTCACTCGGCTGGGAGTTGACTGTCGGTACTGGAGCGGTACTGGGGCAGTACTAAGCCAGTACCGCGCCAACGCTCGGCAAAACTCCCAACTCGGATTCTAGCCAACATTTGGACTCCATACTGGGGCAGTACTAAACCAGTACTAAACCATACTAATGATCAGTATTGGCATCGACTTTTCCACCTGGGTTCCTCCATAAAGATTTAAGCAGACTTTTCCATTTGCTCAATAAAATTTTTTTACGAGTTTTGGATTTGTGTTTAATTTTGGTTTCAAAATTCTAACAAAAATCTTAAAATTCTAACGAGAAATTTTGAAAGAAAAAACTATCAAAACTCTTTTTTATGTCTTTATGTTAAGGTTTTGTAAATATATGAAACTTGTAAGCATCTCGACATCGCTCAGGATTTGTTTTAAGTTTTGAAGCATATCTCAAAACAAGTAGTACAAGACCGTTTATAGTGAGGCAGGTTGATTGCTCGATGAACATTTCCGCAACAGTCACGCACGCTCTTGCCTCGTTATTATTGTTACTACTTAACGGTTATACTTGTTACTACTATTTACGCCGCGTTACCTTCATTATGCTCTCGCTTCTGCTGCTGAGAGCCTGCTTGCCAAGTCGCTCGTACAATTAGTGTTCACATACGAACCTAGCAAAGTGTTGAGAACATTGTGGAAATCACATTAATCCGCCGAAAGTGACGATTAATTTCTGTCACCAACGAGGCGGACATGCGAGGAAGGACGACTTCTCATTGTTGTTGACGATAAGCTGGAAGATTCGTGAGGCGAATTTCACGAAGATAATAATTCAAGCAAAAAAATATCCGAAAAAAGAGTTATCCGTTTTTTTGCTTTCCGTTTTCCAGAGGAAAACAATTTTTAGGAAACCTGGAAGCTTCATCCAATTTTAATTGGCTTCAGTATTTTAATAGGATTTTAAATTTTAATTGGATTTAGAATTTTATTTACCAGCAGTATTTGAATCTGTTTTATCCTGTGTTTTTATTCCATTTCAAATAGAGATGCAGAAATTAAGTTGCTTGATTTTTGTTGAACAAATTAGAACGCTTTAGACCTTGGAACACGTCAAATATGGAAGCAAATTCCGTCGTGCTAAAAGCAATTTTAAATCCAAAAGCTTTTAACTTAAATGCACTTTAGTTTAACGTTGTAAATTTAGTCAGCACTAAATTTCAAATACTCTGTAATTTATATGATTTGTTTAAATATTATTATTATACTATTATTTGTCCTACAAATAATAGCAGGTAATTAAAGAAAACAAAATTTTGTGTAAAACTAAAATAAAGTATGCTCTAACCCCATTAGGTCACAAGTTATATGACTTTTAAAAAATTCCAGTTTTTTCTCATTTGTTTAAGTCATTTTTTAATTTTCAACCAAAAAATTACAGACGTAATTTTTTTGAAAAAAAGCTTGCTTCCAAGGAATTTCATTAAAAGATACCTAGAATATTAATTGAAGTAATAATATGACAATAATAATTTATCTTTACGGGACGCTAGAACCAATTTATTGAGAAATGATGCAGTTCGTGTAGTCACAACTCATGACTTAATAGAGTTAGAAGCTTATTTTTTTTAAATTTTGCGCGGAATTTTGTTTACTTCAATTATTATTCTAGTTATTTTTGAGTGAAATGCCTTGGAAGTAAGCTATTTTCAAAAAACTACGTGTGTAATTTTTTGGTTGTAAAATGAGAAAAAACTGACATTTTTGAAAAGTCATAACTCGTGATCTAATAGGATTAGAAAATTATTTTTTTTTATTTTTACGTCAGGTCCCTGTAGCACGGTGGGCATCGTGTTTTAAAAAGTTTAAATGCTCGGAAAACTTTTTGCGAGCACGAGAAAATGCTCGACTTTTTTGTGCTCTGAGCATTTACTAAGCATTTATCAGCATTTTGAATTTGAATTAAAAAATCATATTTTTGTATTTGTATTAACTTTTAAGTCAAAAATGTGTCCCAGTTTACATTGTATGTTTAATTTCAAATTATAAACACATAAATATCTAATTTTATTAAAACCTAGTCAACTAATAACAACATTATTTGAATTTCGCGCGAAAATGAAATAACTTAAACTTAGAAAAAGTGCGTAATTCAAATTGTAAAAGAAGTCAAAGTAATAAAAAATACAGTTTTCCCATGAAATAGTATATAATATAAAATAACTGTCTGTTAATGGCGCTACATAGTGAGATTGTAAACAAATATATGAATTAATTGCTGATGTATCTATTTAAATAATAAATGCTTTAAATTCTCTCAAATGCTCTGAAAATGCTCTGTTTGAGTTTAAATGCTGAGCATATTCTCAAGCAAACATTTGCTCAACAAAAGTTCTCGAGCATAAGAACCCTAGGTGTTTTTATGCACGTAGTGCACGTCTACATTCCGCGCAGTATTGCGTCAATGCCACTAAAGGAGTTAAGGGTTGTAACTGTTGTTTGTGGTTGATAATGATAATTTCTAGAGGATTTTAGTTACTATTGGAGAAGAATTGCTATTAACTGTTGATAGAGTTCGTTATTGACCGTTCTCCTGAATAATTATTGACCGCTTCTATGTCATTGTTACCCTTTTTTTCAAACAAATTAATGTTTTTTAGCTCAAAATACTTATCAACACAGATGTCATGGAAAACAGATGACTATAATATAAACGCCTATCCCGTATAGAAATATTGCCCTGACAGCGGGACGGCTTACTCTAGTCGTCGCGACCTTACGAAATTAAAGTCCGGCCAGTAATTAACGCCCGTCTCAGTACGTGGATAAATGGATAATCGCCATAAAATTACGAGAGTTTACGGGGGTGTGGTCACTGGTAGACCTACGGTCACGAGGGAGACTATACAGAAGGGAAGAGGGGGGAGAGATACGTTTTCACCAAGGGGGTAGAGAGTTGGATTTAATAATCCATAATACCCACCTCCTCTGCCCTTTCCGCACCTTGCTCCGAACATTTCCGTGTGTAATGGGTTTCCGCCTTTTCTCCCCTGCCAGTAACTATGGGGCTACTCGCACCCGTACATGTGTTTACGATAATGATGATAACGGCGAGATTAACGATAATAAAGGTAGCGATTACGGAATTACGTTGTGAAAAGAACTTGCTTCGGTAAAAAAAACTTGCAAACATTGTGTTGATGATGTTTTAAAAGGTTATTCAAATGTCTTTAGGATTTTATATAGAAAAATTACTTTCTGAGCCCAAAAGGAATGAGTGGGAATGAATACTACTATACTGCTATAGGATAATTACTATTTCATGACAGGAGATCAGTTGATCACTTGAAATGAAAAAAATTTGAATTAATAAATATGACAGAAATATTTTTTCCTCCCACAAGCAGAAAAACAACTCCCGGATGCACGCATCGCGAATGCTTTTTATTACCTCCCTAAGAAAGAAAACATTGGCAATTTTGTTTCCTTCTCTAGGGAGGTAATGAAAGCATTCGCGATGCGCGCTTGCGCGAGAGTTGAAATCGGCCTTTTTCCTTTCGCTCTAGAGACGTGGAAGATTGGATTTCTTATGCACTTGAAAGGAAAAATATCATCTGCGACTCGTCAGAAATAACCAAGATTCCTCCCTAGTTGCACAATATACTATTAAATGTACTCAGGGGCTCTATTAAAATATATTAGAGTACCATAGAATATAAAAATGACATAAAATATAATTCAGAATAGTTTAAAGTTCTTTTGAGATGAAAAGAGTATTCCTAGATTATATCTGAATTATATTTCAAACTCACCTTGAATTTACTTAATTCAGATAAAACCGCTTGGAATTCAGTTGAATTTATTGTATGCAAGATGATTTCAAGTCGGATCGGATTAGTCATCGAGCCGGATCAGTTCGGGTTTTGGGTTCGCAACCCGGCCAGAAAACCCGAATGCCCGAAAACCTGAACCCATCTAAAATTTCCACTTGAAATACCACTAGTTTTCACCTTGAATTTAGTTGTATTCAAATCAATTCAGTTGCATTTAGATCAGTTTGCTCTAAAACAGTGGAATCCACTAATATTTATAATTCTAAATCTTCTGCACACCGAAAAAAAATTCCTGGCAAATCCTTAAATAAAAAACTTAAAGAATTTAGTTAATCTAACTAGAGTTCTTATAATTAGTTATGATCACTACATTATTAGGGTCCTTAGGGAAATAAAATGGATAGTTGCAATTACTATTTTTGTTTTTACTACTTCTCTTACAATTAGTTATTTTAATGGTTTTATTAGTCAAAATAACTAAGGAAAGTAGTAAAAATGAAAATATTAGTGAAAAATGAATTCTAACTATTCACCTTATTAAATTAAATTTGCATCTTTCTTGCAAAGGAAAAATGGATTTTCTTTCATCCAATATAACAAACACATCTAATAATGTTCAAGTGTTTCTAAACTCTATTCCAAAATGAATCTATTTCCATTGCTTCTAAATTCTGTCCTAAAGAAGAAATGTCTGCCTTTAAATTGAAAGATATATGGGGCATTATTTCTCAACTGCCCCAACCCCAAATATCGATCGGGCTCAATCTTGAGCAAAGTGCAGTCCTATTGGATGGTACTTTTTGGGGAAAAAGTTTGTCGCTGGGACACATATTTACCGATAAGGAGGAGCTGTAATTTTTGAGTTTGACCTTCAAAAATGAAGGTTAAAACAATTATTTCTTCAACAAATGCTTTAACCTTCAGTTTTGAAGGTCAATCATTTATTTTTTCAAAAAATGCTTATAATCAGTAGAAAGGGCATGAAAAACCCTATCGAAGCTGCAGTGAGAACATTTCTTTTTTTTATGTTAAATGAGTCATAAATCATTGAAAAAAATGATAACCGAAAAAAACTTACATAACGCTTATTTTTAAAAATAAATAACAATATGTCAATTTTTAAACCTATAGGTGTTCAAAGGCAACAACCTAAGCTTTCTTTCTAGATAAAAAGAAGAGAAAAAAATAACCTAAATTCAAAAAAAAAGTCAAATTTATTTTTGATTTTGATTTTTGAAGGTCAAATACTTATTTTCCCGAAAAGGGGCGTAAAAAACCCTATCGAAATTGTAGACGTGAAAAATTGATTTTATTGATATTAACAGAGGAATAAATCATCGAAATAGATGGTGTCCGTACAGAACTAAAAAATTACACTCCCTCCCTATCGGTAAATATGTGTCCCAGCGACAAACTTTTTTCCCCATAAAATACCTTCCAATAGGACTGCACTTTACCCAAGTTTAAGTCTGATCGAGCCTGATTGATTTTTGGGTTGGAGAAGTTGAGAAATAATGCCCTTTATCATTAATTGAACATTGTTCCTTTAAATAAGTATGTTTGAAACATAGATTAACTTTTTCAAATTAAAGTATAATTAAGCATACGATTAACGTTAGAATCAATCTTGTTAGAATGTTATGATTGGAATCCTCAAAATTAGTTTCAATAACTTCGCAATAAACGTTCCAAATTCGAAAAGATAGAACAAGTTCAAATCTTTGTTTCTGGAAAAGCATTTCATGTCTTCCTACACATTTCCTTGACTACTGAATTTTGTACCGTGAGTATAATGCGAAGTGTCATATTTCCCTGGAGTTGTTCTTTTTTTATTTTACTGCACCCTCTTCGTGTCGGCACATTCTCACTTTCGCACGACGGTAATTTCTCCGGAAGGGAGAGAAAGAAGAGCTTGACGAGTGAGCAGACGGGAGTACATTCGTTCATTCTAGAACAGGAAGTGGTGTACCTGCGAGGGTTGAATCGCTGTACATTCTCTCTCTCTTTTTTTCTAACTCAATTGTTCCCTCTCGTATCAGTACACAAAAATATCAGACTCGACTACACTGGCAATAACTTGGCACTCCCCTCTCAGGTTTATGGTCGCCACAGTGTTTGTTGCTCGCAGTCAAAGCTGATCCCTATCCCTTCTGGCATTGTTATGCTAAGCGGGAGATACATTGCGAAATAAAGAGAGAAAGAGAGAGAGTGAGGGGGGCAAAGGGGATTCCTAAGGTAAAAGAGGAAGAAGCTAGAGGAAGAAGATAAAACAGAGAAAGAAAGAGAGAGAGAGAGAGAGAGAGAGAGAGAGAGAGAGAGAGTAAAACACGGTGTAAAGCGAGCAAAGAGCCGGCACTATGTTCGCAAAACACAAAACGGCGGTGGCTTTGTTGTTAGGTTATAGTAGCCAACCACGCCGTAATTCGCGCATATATGCCTGCGTTTATGTACGAGTATGGAATGAATATTAAAAAGGAGAAAAAAAGGTGGTTATCGCAGCCCAGGAGCTTCGTACCTAATTCTCTAGTAAAGCTCCACGCTTGAGTTGCTAACGCTCGCTTTTCACAAATATTGATACAATTTTCCTTCATAAACCAATTCCAGCTGAGGGAAAATATTTTACGTTAAACAATTTCAGAGTATTAGCAAAAATTTTCCCCTCCTTAAAACTACAAACCTAGGGGAAGCAGTCTTGCATAATGCTCTTATGTTATTATGTAGACAAATTGAAAAAAAATGAAATAAAAATATTAAAACACTGAAAAAAATTCTTAGTCAAAATGGTGACTTTTCAACTATTTTTCCTAGTCCCTGGAGACGCTCGTGTCTAAACTGTAGTTGAAAGAACTATACAATGAGTAGTCAAGCCATTTACGGAAAGTAGTAAATGTTACTTCTTTATAGTAAATTTAACTATATGGAATAGTTATTTTAATGATTCTAGTTAAGTCACTGTAACTGCTTCATTTAGTTACAGTAATTGACATATGTGTAGTTAAAATAGCCACTGATAGCAGTTGTTTAGAAAATTTTTTTGCAGTTAATACCACTGTAAGTTTTAGTTACTTCAATTACTACACTTAGTAAATTTTACTATTCTTTCTAGTTCCAAGAATCGCGAGTTCCAGTTACTGCAACAAAACTAGGTGTTTTTTGGACCACCCTAATATTAAGATGTCATGTGGCACAACGACACAAGGCGATTCACTGAATACTTCTTTTCGCAACTTATATTTCCAAACTTCACTATCTGAAAAACTTGACTGGGAAAATATACTACTCTTTTTAAGTTTCTAGCAGAACTTCAGGCTCTATTATTATTATTAATTTATTCGAATTAAACGATAAGATGCGTGCGATGTTGGTACTTGGTTTCCGCAATCCTAGAAAATTGCCAAACCTTTTTTTCCATCTTCCTACTTGGCGTTAGTACGTATGCGCAAAAATTGTTTGGTACTGTCAACTAAATTTTTTTGTATTCTCAACAAAATATTTGTTAGGCTGACCAAATTGACAAAAGGAAATAATTTTGTACTGCCAACAAAAATTTTTCTTGCCATAACAAAAAAAAATTTTTTACAGCAACAAAAAATTAGTTGAAGTAACTGAAAAAGTGCCTGAAAAAACAAAAGGTACTCAACAATATAACTGTAACTAAGAATACGTGGTTATTTTTACTATACTCTACTCTTTAATGCAACCTTTGCCAATAGTTATTATTATAATATTTTACTGTCACTCCTACAAAAATACCGTAGTTGTTTTGACTACTGGTAACAGTACAATTTCCTGTTGCAGATAATTATTGTAAGTACTTCACTATAGTAATTTTAACTATTCATCTATAACTAGTTTATTATAACTACAAGTACTCGAAAGTGCCTGAAAAAAGAAAGTATTTATTTATAACAACACAATGATGAATTTTATTTTAAATATCAACTAGAAACGCATCACAACAATACAAGAGTGAATTTCAACCCAAAATTGGTTTAAAAAAACGTTACATAAGCCCAAATATCAGCTGAAATTCAGACAAACTAGGAAGTCAGATTTTAGAAAGAGACAAACTTATGCACTAGGGGAGAAGCGGGTAATACGGTGCACCTGTCAGAAAACGCACGATATAAACTAAAATATGTAACACCTAGATCTTAGCTACGTGATATATGTAAAGCAATAATTGCATCCGTATTAATTAAAACAGTTAATTATTAAGTTTCCCAAAAAGTTTCACCTGTGCCAAGTTACCCACCTTGCGGCTAATCCGGCGCACTGTTGTTTTTGCTTGTATATATATAATTTGTATAATATAATTTGCTAATAATTGCAAATGTCATAATTTTCAGCTTTTGGCCATGTTTGTATTAAAAATGGCCGTCGCGCTACATCAGCCGCTAGTGTATAGTTCACAAATAAATGCTTTTTACGAAAAAAAAATCTTAAATAGTTCACAAACTAAAGAGGTTTAAGAATTCAAAAACCCATAACAACGAGGAAAAATGTTTTTTCTCAAATAGGAAAAATCCATGTCACCTTATTTCCTCTCAAAAATAACATATTTCGCCGACAAATGATTCTGCGATCTAACTGATTTGAAATGGATTAGGTACTCTCTAAATCTGAATTAGTGAAAAGTCGGCCTCTTTTACTTTTTAGTGAAAATTTCTATTAATTATTAGTATTTTTTGACTAAAGCTTTAATGAAAAGTTTAAAACTACTAAAAAATAGTGAATCACGACTAATAATTAGTGAAAATTATCAATAAAGTAAATTAGTGACTGGCTTTTCACTAATTCAGATTTAGAGCGATACATCTAATATTTTTTTTAATTTCACGGATAAAATTTTTCTTATAGACGCCTGGATGCTTCATCTTTTAAAAAAATTGCACTATTAAGTCGTAGGGGGATAATTTTGTACTTTCGAAAATTTGTTTGTTAGATCAAAATTCTCAATATTTTAACAACGATCACTACTTTTTTTTAAATGTTAGACTAAAAATTCCATATCTATTAAAATAATTATAGCTTCAAAATTATTTTATTTAAAAAATTTAAAAAGGTCTGTTCTACATAAAAAACTAGAAAAATAATGCATTAAGAGGCATAGCAACGTGAAGCTTTATTTTGCGTTAAAAACTTAACGAGGCGCGAGAATCCAAACCCCGTAAAACAACGTTAAGCTATGAGCAATCGGGCGTATGAGGATGCAACATACGTCAAATGTCATCATGACATGAACCAGAACTCAACTTCCATCCATTTAACCCTTCTCTTTCTCATTCCCCCTTCAGATCTCCTCTTCTCAATCACCCTTGGCGTGTATCGATTGGTCGTTGAATTACACTAAAAATGCATCACCCTCGAGTGTCCGTGTTTGACCGAGCCACGCGGTTTCCAATTACAGTTTCGTTCGAAAAACGCCACAACGTCAGGGTTGATGCTGACCTGATGGGTTCATGAACGTACACTCTATCAACCTAGCGCCCTCTATTTTTTTCCTTTTTGCGACTCCTGGGTTTGAATGCACCTAAGGTAATTTCAAAGTTTTCCAATGACAGGACTGTTCCGCACATGTTTTATTAAAAAGATGGACGTAGAAAAAGAGATTTTTTCCTAAATGGGAAATTGAATTTATCTTTAACCCGTTTAAACAAAATTCTAGGTCCTTGAATTTTATATGATTTTTATTATAAATTGTGGATAATCTTAAAATTTAACAACGTTTTCAAATTGTTTGGATACACCCAGAAAAAAATTATCTTCAAATTAAAAAATTCGTTTGTTTGCCAATTTTGTTTTATTTAAGGAAATATTTCTTTCATTCAGAGAAAAATTTTTTGATTCAAATAAATGTTTCTTTCATCCAGAAAATGTTTCTTTAATTAAAAAAAAATTTCTTTGAATCGAAGAAATGTTTCTTTGACCGTATATTGGAGCAATTATTTTTTTGTTCAGAGAAATTTTATTTCAAACAAAGAAACTTTTTTCTAGGTGTATAGTAAAAATTTATTGAAATACATTCGAGTTTAAGCGCTTTAATTTGAAGATGTTTTTTAATTTCGTTTCACAATTCCACGAATTGAGTTCTTTGAGGTTAACAAATCCAAAGTTGCATGCTGTGCCAGTTGTGCCACTGAGGAAAATGTTTGTTTGAATCAAACAAACATTTTTTTGACCGTATATCAAACATAAAATTTGTTTCATTTGAGAAAATTGATCACTGAATCAAACAAATTTTGTTTGAATTAAACAAATGTTTGTCCCAGCCAACCAAAATCTTTGTTTGACCTGTATAAAAAAAACGTTCGTTTGATTAAAACAAACATTTCTTCCAGTGTAATTTCGAAATATTCAAATTAGATTGTGTAGCGCAAAACGTTCAAACCATCAGCAGCGGATTCATTTGGCCTCGATCGGATTCTTTGTAAGATATGAAGTCAGCTGCAAGATCAAGTTAAAACTCAAGTTCCAGTTACACACAAATTCAAGTTGCACTAAAGTTCAAGTTGCACTAAAGATCAAGTTGCACTTAAGAACAAGTTAACATAAAGCAAGAAATGAACTTCTTCCGACTATTCAATGTACCTTTTCCAGCAGCTGTTCAGTTTACAATTTAATGCCTTTATGTTTCTATTTTTATTACTTAACCAGCAATACCGTAAAGATCGAAAATCGTCTCCTATTCCTAATCTGTCAACCAATAAAAGCTCCGTCGTCCACTTTGACCTTTCCATTTAGCTGTATCAAAACATAATTGTCTAGCTTGCATAATTTTAACAAGGTTGGTGAAAACCTTTTCGGACCTTTCCGTCGCATTCTTCGGAATATCGAATATTGTAACCATATCGGGCCCTGAGCCTTCGGCCCCTCCCTTAAACTTCATAAATCCTACCTCTACCAACGCACAGTGGGGCAAAAAAGGTGCCTGTGGACAAATCAATTTTCAGACCACAATAATTTTTATCTGATTTGCAATTTTTTTTTAAATGAAGATCTATGAAATTATGCACTGTTTCATGGTCCGAACTTTCACAAAAGTTTCTTTAAAAAATTTTTATTTAACAAACAAAATGAAAAAATTCTTTTTTTTTTGGGTTTTTCACGGCTGCCATTTTATCGGAAATTTTTTAGCCAGACTACAAATGGCCCGAGTCGAGGCAGAAACTCATTAGAAATGTCGTCGGGCAGCATAAACTGCATAAACAATTTTTTTGAATTGTTATAAACAAATTAGTGAACAAAAGTTATATCTTCTCTATTTGCGATAATGAAGTACTTTTTTTCTATACTTTTTGAAGGAGATAGCAGTAAAAGAATGTTTATTTAAAATTAGAAGAAGTTAAACATGCATTATTAATTATTTATGACAATTTAATAAACAAATTTCTAATCAGGCCATTTTCCAATCGAAATATTTCGTTTTTTCTAGCAGAATTAATTGCTAGTATCTTTCCAATGTTTCTCCGCTGTAATAATGTGCTATTAGACAACAATTTTGTATTATTTAAACGTCTTTAATAAACAAATTGCATCATTCGGCCATTTTTCAGTAGATAAGTTTCGTTTCTTCATCAGAATTAACTATACATCTTTCACTTATGGTCATTTACTATGTATATTGTGCTTTTTCATAACAATCATTAATTATTTAAACAAATTAAATAAAAAAATGCATAATTTCGCCATTTTTCAGTAGATAAGTTTTGTTTCTTCAGCAAAATCAACTATGAATCTCTCCCTAATGGTCTTCTGCTATGGATATTCTGATTTTCAATAACAATTGTTCATTATATAAATAAATTTAATAAACAAATGCATCATTTGACCAATATTCAGTATGTGAGTTTGATCGCGATTCTTTTGTCTTCCGATCTTCTTTTGTTTTTTTTCTGACTAACGCTTATCGTGATTCTCTTGTTTCCAACCTTCATTTGTTTCTCCTGCCTAGCGATTAGAACTTTTGTCACTCTGATAGAACTTAGTGACGTGTTACCATCATTTCGTGTTCACCATTCCTAAGAGCTTCTTATTGTATTATTTTCTGCTGTATTCGTTGTTCGTGATTCTTTTGTTCTCTGGGAAATAACACTGGTCTTACTAATTTAAATAGTAATCCTAACGAGTGTGTTCTGTTTTCCTCATTACTTTTTACATTACTTTTGTGTTGTAGTTTGTATTGTAGTTTTTAATGTTTTTCTCTAATTTACTTTCTGCCGTTTTTCACGGTGCACACGAGTTCGTTCCCGCGGTCAAAAATGACCATCGGTAGGCACTCGAGTTGGTTCCGGCGCTTATCCCTTCTCTGATCTTTTACCCGCGGGTCGAGATACCGTTGTCGCTGAGAGTTGCGTTCTGTGATATAATAATCAGTACCGTCTCTTTATTATAATAATAATAATAAAACTAACAAAATATTAGGTAAGAAAAACTGAAGTAAGTGAATAGCATAATTTGAAAAATTATAAATACTCCTGGCTAAAATAGTTTAAAATATTAACTAAAAGAATAATGTTAAAAAAAATATTTAAAAATTTCTCAAAAAATAATGTTAATATTTTTTACTATTTTGTTTCTGTATGTGATTCGCGCTTCATGTACTTTTCCTTCACACTTTTTCCAGGCTTAGGACTGGCAGCATACAACGCCAACACTTTTTTCTATACTGGCGTGTTTAGAAAATATGGAAAATAACTGTTGTCAACTAATAACACTAAAAAATAAGTGCCGTCTAATAATAAATTACTAAGCCTTACGCTAAAACAGCTACTGTCAAATAATCAACCTTAATAAATAAGCGAGCTATTTCCCGGGCCCTAAAATCACAAGCAAGTTATAATTCTACAGATATCTATTGTCAAAATTTAAACTACAAACATGTTAAGCTAGCCATATCTTTAAGGTTTAATTTCAAATTCGCGACATAGAATTAAACTTTGCCTGGTAGAAATTTACGTGAGACTTGACGAACGAAATCGAATTTGCTTATTTTTCCGCTTTTGAAAAAGAACATTTTCTCTGACAAAAAATTTTCTTTCTCTATAATTTTTCTCCTTCTTTCTCCAGTGATTCTCATTTTTATATAAACTTCGGATTGAACATCTTTTGACCCTTTCAACGAATGAAAATACATTGGCTTGGTATAAAAATTAGCGTTAAATTTAGAATGAAAGGATTCGCAACCATTTGTAGTACGCGTGGTTGTGGGTGAGAACTCAGCCCAAATATGAGGTGAAAAATTTGAATCTTTTGCTACATATGTTTCTAAAACGTAATCACAAAATTTGTGAACTCTCTTGTCATTCGGTAGAATCGTCATAAGGTCGTCAGTAAAGCAATCATCTACGTCTGATGGGTCTAAAAATGCAAGATCGAAAAAGTTCTTTAAAAAATTGCCGATTTCTGAATTTTCTTTTTTATACTCTATACCCAATCCAAATTACTGCCGAAACTTTTATCACAGTACATTAAGAAAGTGGTAGGTTGAGAGAGAGATCAAGAGGCGAGAGAGATAGTTCCCCCGAATCCCTTGCTTCTCACCAACCAAGACCCAGGAAAGGAGAGGGGATAGGACGCAAACTGGGACCACCCGCCGGAGCTCGTTAAGGAATTAAGAGACCCGGGAACGAGCTCGAGTGCTTTTCTGACCGCGGGAAGGAACTCATGTGTAGCCGTTTTTCAGGCATTTTAATTGCTATTGACTCAAATTATCATAATCGTTTACATTGATTTTGATTGCAGGAAAGTCTTATATATATTGTTTTGGTAATATGGTAATGTGACAGTCATGGAATCTATTGAAATATTATTGAAATAGTCAACAGAAAACTGTTCGATGTTTTGGTAGGTTCAAGTTCTAGAACTGAAGAGGGGTTAGTCAATCATTTGAAGGATAAGCATCGCCTTTCCTCGACTTTGGAAGGATTAGTTCGAGAAAGAATTGTTAAATATTTGTTACCAGCTTTCCGTAAAAGATGGAAATCTTCTGGATTTAAGGAGAATGCTTGTGTCCAGAAAAACAAAAGCTGATTGGAAGCTACATTTTCAGTTTCTCAAGCATCTACTTCGCAACCCGGAAAAACAAAGAACTTTGGAGAATGCTCGAAAAAAACGAAAATAAAAAGGGTTGAATCGTCGGGAAAAAACGTGACAAAGCAGAATTTTGATGTACTGCAAAGCATGCAAACTTTCGACAAAAAGACCGCAAATGAAACATACAGAAAAAGCGTTTTAAACATACCAAGTGGCATAATATTAGATCCACAAGACGTGGAAATAGCATCATCACAAGAAGAAAAAAATACCGTTCCCTGATGACGAAGCGCTTGCGCTTTTTACTGATTTAAAGCTAATCAAGTGGAAATATGAACTTCTTAGGAAAATTTTTAAGGAGAAAAATGCAGTCATCCTTCCACCGTACAAAGCGATCACAAATGCTAAAGAACAGTGCTATCCACCCAATTCGGCAATAGAAGTCAGTGACAGAGGTGCTACTCTTAAACTTCAACAATTACTTGATCACTACACTGAACGAGTATTGAAAATTAAAGATATCGAAGCATCTGAGAAAACAAGAAGAATCAAAATGAAAGTGAAGTACGTTTGCAAGGACACGTCTGGAATAGATACATATCCACATAAATCGGAAAGTTTAACAATTTTAACGTCAAATCTCTTTTTTAATGTCAATGGTACCTCTTTCAATTATAACAGCAGATGAATTAACAACAAACTGGCAAAATCCATGACCTTCTTCTCCAAACTCTTATCTGCCTATTTAATTCCATTATGAACAGGAGACGAAGGACAATAATCATCTTGAATGGAATCTCTTATTTTATCGAATATGAGCTCATTTGCTCCATGATTTGTGGAAAAGTGTGACAAGTCATCACTCAAACGTTTTCTCCCTCTAATTGCGCTGTTTGTGGAGCAAAGCCTTCAGAAATGAACCACTTGAAAGTTGTTCAAACTAAGAAAGAAAATGTGGATGCATTTCAATATGAATTGCAAACTTTGCATGCATGGATTCGATTCATGGAATGCTTCCTCCAAATTTCTTACTGATTACCCTTTCAAAATTGGGCATGTAAAACAAAAGAGCAGAAAGAAATCGCTGAGAAGAGAAAGAGACACATCAAAAATGAAATTCGTGAACACCTTGGATTAATCGTAGACATGTTTAAACAAGGTTATGGTTCCACAAATGATGGATTACGGCACGGAAGTTTTTCAAAAATTATGAAAAGGTAAGTGAAATTACTGGCATTCAAGTAAAATTTATCAAAAACTTGTACACTGTATTACAAGTTCTAGCATGCAGAAAAGCTATTCATACTGAACGCTTTCACGAGCTTGACACTGAGACGTAGCCAAGTACAGTTGGTACTTCATGCCTTCATACATCTATGCACAAGGTTCTAATTCACGGTGCAAAAATGATTGACTCTTTTGTTGTACCAATTGGTTACTTACTGGAAGAGGCTCAAGAAGCGAGAAACAAAGATTTTAAGAAGTGCAGAGAAAATAACACCGGGAAGACATCTCCGATTTATGTGAATGAGGGCATCCTGCATTTCTTATCAGTTTCTGCTGATCTTTATTATCTGTAAACTGGTCAAATGATGAATTTGTTTATGAAGCTTGTTTAAATAACGAATGAATATTATTTAAATTTACAATATCCTTAGTAAATGACCATCAGTGACAGATGTATAGTTTATTCTGCTAAAAATGTACCAAAGGCACATCTAAAAACTGGTCAAATTTATTTGCTTATTTAATTTGTTTAAATAATGAATGATTGTGATTTAAAAGCACAAAATCCATAGTAAATTACCATAAGGCATTTTATAAAGAAATGAAACTTATCTACTGAAAAATGGCCGCATGATACATTTGTTTATTAAATTCGTTTAAATAATACAGAATTTTTATCTAATAGCACATTATTACAGCGGAGGAACATTGGAAAGATACTAGCACTTAATTCTGCTAGAAAAAACGAAATATTTCTATTGGAAAATGGCATGATTAGAAATTTGTTTATTAAATTGTCATAAACAATTAATAATTCATGTTTAACTCCTTCTTATTTTAAATAAACATTTTTTCACTGTCATCTCCTTTAAAAAATATAAAACAAAAGTTGAGAAATTTAGAAAAGGCATGGCGCGCTATGCACAATGCCGGCCCTGAGAAATCAGCACTGACACTGTGGTACCGTCTATCTGTGTGACAGGGGAGCTAGAGTGGGGATTAACTCGGTAGCGCGAAGGGTTAAATCTTTTAATTTATTACATGTTACATTTTCATAATCAATGAGCAAATATTGGTTTTATTTAATAGCGTTGTATGTGATTCAAATAAAAATTAACTGAAAAAGAAACTGAAAAAGAAACAGTGAAACGGGAACTTGTAGATCTTTCTTAGGCTAAACATTTTTCGTGTATTTTTGTTCGTCTTTTGCATAGTTTTTCCGAAAATGTAATTTTCGCTTATTTTTAGACAATTTTCGGTTTAAACAAAACCGTTGGTCACAACACGCTGCTCAATGAATTAAACATTTCTCCTTAGAATTTTAAAAAGTGTGTGAAAGCGCAAATCATCGCGATAATTCGGTCCGGGCTCGATCTGGCGGATGGAATCCTGCAGCTCCATCTTCCGGATTTTTAATCTATTTGACTGGGTCTGGATCTGTTTTAGCTTTTTACGTCAAAAGGCCAGATCGAAGAATTTCTGTACGGGTGTGTATACCTGAGCAAATGCTCGCCTGGAAAACGTCTTCAAAATTTTGTTTCTTTTTTGAGATATTTGGAAAAAAATAAATTACTGTGATTACGAAATTCATTAGACGTAATTCATTCATTTTAGAAATCCATGCAAAACATCGAACATGAGGCGCGAGTATCGCAATGAGAATGTTTTCCTTAATGTCGATAGAGCCTTAAGTAAACTAATTACCCTTTGAACTTGAAATCAAAAACAAATTTAATGATCTATTTAAAAGTCCTGAACGCTTTGAGAAAGTTAAAATTGATTTATTTTCTAAAGAATCAGTAAAGTGTTACTAAGTCATAAACATAATCACGAGTCCCAGGAGGCCTCAAACTTATTTTAATAAGAGAGAAATTCAAGTACCATACTGAAATTTATGAAAATAATAAAGAATATATTGAAGCATCAATGTTTGATGCATTTCGATTTTTATTTTGAAAAAATTTCAAAATAATTTTTTTTCAAAATAAAAATATGAAACACACCAGACATTAATGCCTCAATATATTTTTTATTATTTACCATAATTTCAGCGTTATATTTAAATCTCTCTCTATAAACCTGTCAAATATAAATAAAAAACGGCTGGTAATTCGGTATATGCATAAAATTACAAAATTTACTTACGGTAGTGAAAGTAAATCATGAGAAATAAACTTGACTCTGCGCAATGAACGACGAATATTCCGCGAGCCCGGAGGCGCACTCAAACTAGTGAGCGAAGCGACCTTCGTGTGCTCCCGTGTAAAAATATTTCGTCTTGGTTTTGTCTTCAAGACAGTCCATTTTGTCTCCAAGACATCGATGTCTGGTTC
>JBAGKK010116252.1:5697-25388 GCA_037177015.1 Euceroptres primus
CACAAATTAAACCCACGCTTTTATTTTTTTGCACAAATTAAACATTTGTTTCTATTTTTTTTCACAAATTGAACACTTGTTTCTATTTTTTTTCACAAATTGAACGAGCGCTTTTATTTTTTTGCACAAATTGAACACTCGTTTCTATTTTTTTCACAAATTAAACCCACGATTTTATTTTTTTGCACAAATTAAACATTTGTTTCTATTTTTTTTCACAAATTGAACACTCGTTTCTATTTTTTTTCACAAATTGAACGAGCGCTTTTATTTTTTTTCACAAATTGAACCCTCGCTTTTATTTTTTTTCCAAAAATTGAACACTCGTTTCTATTTTTTTGCACAAATTGAACACTCGTTTTTATTATTTTTTTGCACGAGTTGAACACTCGTTTCTATTTTTTTGCACAAATTGAACACTCGTTTCTATTTTCTTTTTTTTTACAGAAATTGAACACTCGTTTCTACTTTTTTGCACAAATTGAACACTTGTTTCTATTTTTTTTTTCACAAATTAAACCTTCGCTTTTATTTTTTTGCACAAATTGAACACTCAGTTCTATTTTTTTGCACAAATTTAACACTCGTTTCTATTTTTTTTTTTACATAAATTGAATACTCGTTTCTTTTTTTTTGCACAAATTTAACACTCGTTTCTATTTTTTTACACAAATATTGAACACTCATTTATATATTTTTTTTCATAAATTGAACACTCGTTTGTATTTTTTTGCACAAATATTGAACACTCATTTCTATTTTTTAGCACAAATTGAACATTCGTTTCTATTTTTTACAGTATAACATTTTTTAAATTTAATACAATTTAATAGAAAAAAATCTTCAAACATTTCCCGTTGAAGGTTGAGAATTTCAGAACTTGAGCATTGCGAAAATTTACAATGGAGGCTATAGTATTTTTAAAATTCGCAATTTTATTTTGGACGTTTTAAAATTAGAAAGCATTATTAATTACTAATTAAGTTTATTTAGCGTCTTTGAACCATTTTTCATTGCATTTTATTTTAAATGTCTAAACATTATATTTAAAAAAAAAGCGTTAAATTTCTGCTTGCAGGATATTTGAATTCAGGAAGATCGTAGCGAATCGAGAGGCTTGTTATAATCTGATTCCTCGTGATTATCCAATAACCATTACAAAGGTAACGAAGGGGAAAAAAGTTATTATGGTTACCCGAACTTTGAATTCAAAAATTCAAAAAATTTAAAATTTAAAATTAAAATTTAAATTTTGAATTTAAATTTTAAACTTAAATTTTAAAAAAGCGTTTACTTGAAAAGGAAAATAATACTATAAGAATTAAAATTTAATCATCCATCATTTTTTAATTATTTAAAATTTTCTTACCAGTATTCTGTAAAACTTACTATTTTTAAAAATTATATCCAATCCAGGATGAAGAATGGTCAGATTTTCACATTCTGGAAGGCCAATTCGAATCTCCATTTGAATACCATTTGCCTGGAATAATGCCAGAAGAAACGAAAATTGCTCATTTTCAAATGATTTTACCCAGGAAGTGGAGTTCACACAAAATTAAACCTATCTGCTTACATCTCGCCGGCACTGGTGATCATGTTAGTCAAATTTTTATTTAAATTGAAAATAATTTAGTACTGTCAGGGATCGCAGTCAGTTCCCTATTCCCCTTTTCCCACCATTCTTCCCCTGATCCCCTAATATCCCCTATTTTTCTCAAGATCACCTAAAGTCTCTATTTTTAAGGAATTTTCCCCCTTTCCTCCTTTTTTTATTCGAAGTTCCTATGAATTTTTAAAAAGAATAGAAACTTATGACTTAACATTATTACTTAACTTATTACTTAACAGAGAAACTTGTGTCATTCAAAATCGCGTGCCACAATATTAAAACCTTAGAGATTCGGAGTCTTCTAGAATCTTCAAGAAACTTTAAAAGCTTTTTCAAATTTTCTAAAATTTTTTATAATGATTCTAAATCTTTTGAGAGATTCTTAAAGAATCTCTCAAAATTCTTTAATATTTATTTATTTATTTATTTGAAAAAAGAAAGTATATTTTTAAAAAATATACTAGAATCTTCTAGAATCCACAAGAATATTCTGAACTCCACAATTTTCAAAATTCTGCAGAGTCATTTAGATTTAAATTTACCAAAAAAAACTCATAATCTTTAAGGGAATGTGATACATTATGACGTCATGTTCTGCGAATGCATAACGCCCTTTTAAAATAAAAAAAAAGACTAAATTGTTCTTATTTTATAAAATAAGTCCACTGAATAAAGAACCAGGTAAAACTTGTATCATAGTCGTTATATGGGAATTAACAATCATATTTCAAAAATTACATTCTGCGGACTTATAATTAAAATAATGAATGAATCAGTTTGTAATTTTGGAAAATGATAAAAGACATAACGGAGTATTGATATCAACTGCGGTAAAAATTTGATTTTTGTAAAGAAGTTGTGGCAAATCTTTTTCCCGAGAAAATAAGCTATCATTCATTAAAATCGTCTTATTTTTTAAAAATTTGGTAAGAAGTTATAAGAAAAAAATTTCGATCGCAAATAAAATTTTTAAATAAATAATTTTTCTGTTTTCATTTTTTTCCGAAAATAAGACTCCGTAAGAGTTTTGAAAAATTCTAGAAAATTTTGGAAGGTTCTAGATAATTTAAAATATACAAGAATTATTTACATATTTAAAAAACTTTATTTGCGATCGAACTTTTTTTTTATCGCTTACCAAATTTTTAAAATAAATCGGTTTTAATGAATAATAGCTTATTTTCTCGGGAAAAAGATTCTCTACAACTTTACCTCATCCAATATTTAAATCTAAATAAGTTAGTAACAAAATAGTTTTTGAAATATTTTGTTTCAACAATAATTTTTTAATGATTTCAGCCATTAAAAAATTTATGTTTAACAACTGGATGAGGCCAAATTGTGGCGAATATTTTTCTCGAGAAAAAAAGGTACCATTCATTAAAATCGTCTTATTAGTTAAAAATTTGGTAAAAAGCGTTTCTAAGTTCGATCGCAAAAAAATTTTTTAAATAAATTATTTTTATGTTTTAAATTTTTTTTCGTAAAATAAGACTTTTAGAGTTTTAAAAATTTCTAGGAAATTTTGGAAGTTTCTAAACAATTTAAAGCATAGAAAAATCATTTTATTAAAAAATTTTATTTGCGATCGAACTTTTTCTTTTATCGCTTCTTACAAAATTAAAAAAAAAACGGTTTTAATGAATAATAGCGTATTTTCTCGGGAAAAAGATTCTCTACAACTTGACCTCCAATATTTAAATATAAATAAGTTAGTAATTTTTGTATGCTTTAAATTTTTTCCATAAAATAAGACTGTAAGAGTTTTAAAAAATTCTAGGAAATTTTTTAAGGTTTTAAACAATTCATAGCATACAAAAATTATTTATTTAAAAAATTTTATTTGGGATCGATTTTGTTTTCTTATCGCTTCTTATCAACTTAAAAAAAAAGATTTTATTAAATAATAGCTTATTTTCACGGGAAAAAGATTTTCTACAACTTGACCTCCTCCAATATTTAAATATAAATAAGTTAGTAATAAAAAATAATTTTTAACAACTGGATGAGGTGAAGTTGTGGCGAAACTTTTTCACGAGAAAATAAGCTGCCATTCAATAAACTCGTCTTATTTTTTAAAAATTTGTTAAGAAGGAAGAAGAAAAAAAGTTCGAAGGCAAACAAAATTTTTAAATAAATAATTTTTGTCTTTTAAGTTGTTTTCATAAAATAAGAATCTATAAGAGTTTAAAAAATTCTAGGAAATTTTGGAAAGTTTTAGACAATTTAAAACATACAAGAATTATTTATTTAAAAACTTTTATTCGCGATCGAACTTTTTTTTATCGCTTCTTACCAAAGTTTTAAAATAAATCGGTTCTAATGAATAATAGCTTATTTTCTCAAAAAAAAAAAAGATTCTCTGCAACTTGACCTCATCCAATATTTTAATATAAATAAGTTAGCAACAAAAATAGTTATTCGTTTTTGAAATATTTTGTTTCAACAATTATTTTTTAAGTATCTCAGCCATTAAAAAATTTATTTTTAATAACGGGATGAGATCAAATTGTGGCGAATCTTTTCCCCGAGAAAATAAGCTACCATTCATTAAAATCGTCTTATTTTTTAAAAATTTGTTAAAAAGTGATAAGAAAAAAAATTCGATCGCAAATAAAATTTTTTAAATAAATTATTTTTGTATTTAAATTTTATCCAGCCCAAGTTTTTTTGTATGTTTAAAATTTTTTTCATAAAATAAGACTTTGTAAGAGTTCTAAAAAAATATAGGAAATTTTGGAAGGTTCTAGACAATTTAAAACCTACAAAAATTATTTATTAAAAAAATTTTATTTGCGATCGAACTTTTTTTCTTATCGCTTCTTACCATATTTTAAAAATAAAACGGTTTTAATGAATAATAGCTTATTTTGTTGGGAAAAACGACTCTCTACAACTTGACCTCATCCAATCTTTAAACATAAATAAGTTAGTAACAAAAATAGTTATTCTTTTATAAAATCATTTATTTCAAAAATTATTTTTTAAAGGTTTCAGCCGTTCAAAAATTCATTTTTAACAACTGGATTAGGTCAAGTTGTGGCGAATCTTTTTCCCGAGAAAATAAAGCTACCATTCATTAAAATCGTCTTATTTTTCAAAAATTTGGTAAGAAGCGATAAGAAAAAAAGTTCGATCGCAAATAAAATTTTTCAAATAAATAACTTTTCTATGTCTTAAATTTTTTTTTCATAAAATGAGATTCGGTAAGAGTTTTAAAAAATTCTAGTAAATTTTGATAGGTAGGAAATGCTGGAGGGTCTTAGAAGATTTTGGAAGAATCAAGAAATTTCTGGAAGATTCTAAAATATTATAAAAAACCTTGAAGATTCCAGAGGATTTTGAAAGGTTTTAGATTTAACGAATCTACAAGTACATGGCAAATTAAAAATATTCTTGAAAATTTTAAAGATTGTCGATAAATTATAGAATATTTCATGAAGGATTTTTTGAAATCTCTCGAGTTTCAAAGATTTTCTGAAAGTCTAGTTTGTGTAGTATTTTATTATATTTTAGACAAGAATGTAAGACTTTTGAGGATTGTTTAAAATTCTGGAGAATTTTAGCAGGTTCATTTCGGAAATTTGATTTGTTGAAAATTTAAAATTTTGGTAATTTTATAATTCAGAAATCTAAATTCTTGTTAGCAATTTTAGCAGCCGAAAATTTTGATGTCTTTTCATTGAAAAATTTTTTTGTTTTGTCCGGAAATATTTGCTGTCGGAATTTCTCTCTTCCGTTAACTTCGACGTGTCAAAAAAATTTTCGTTCGGAAATATTATAGACTGATAATATTTATATGATTTAAATTGCTGGTTTAGTCGCAGTCAATATAATTTTATTTGTTCAAGATATTTGAGTTTTCTTATAAAAATTTTGTATTTTTTAACTTTTATTGGCTTCCTGCGTATTTTTAAAAGAAACAAATTTCCCCCTTTTTTCAAAAAAGAAATCCCCTATTTTCCCTGTGAACCGCTGTGAGTTTTCTTTAACTTTTTATTGGCTTTTTTTATTGGCCTTTATTTATTAACCTTTATTGGCTTCCTTCGTATTTTTAAAAGAAACAAATTTCCCCCTTTTTTCAAAAAAGAAATCCCCTATTTTCCCTGTGTACCGACATTTGAGTTTTCTTATAAAAATGTTGTATTTATTAACTTTTATTGGCTTCCTTCGTATTTTTAAAAGAAAAAAATTTCCCCCTTTTTTCAAAAAAGAAATCCTCTATTTTCTTTTTGAACCGCTGTGATTCCTGTTATTTGTTTAATTATTTTAATAAATATATTTTGCAATATGTTTTGGAACTATATTAAGTTTTAATAAGTTTAGAAAGTTGTTTCAAACTTCGAAAGTACACAACTATTCTTTATTTCTAAAAAAAATAATAATCTAAGATTGAAGAAAAAACAAAAATTTTCCAGTATTTTTGGCGTAGAAGAAATCTAATCGCTAAACCGCTGCTAAAAGAATCAGGAATCGGGTCCATCTTATTAGAGAATCCTTTTTATGGAATGCGAAAACCGAAAGATCAAATGTAAGACTGGTAATTCAGGTTTGTAGTATAGCAGAAAAAATCCAACGATTTTGGTGAATTGAGATAAAATTTTAATTTTTTTTTCTGCAGACGTTCCAGTTTGCATAATGTCTCTGATATTTTTATCATGGGTGGCTGTCTCATTTTGGAGTCTATTGTTTTGCTCAATTGGTGTGAACGACAAGGATACAGTCCTCTCGGATTAACAGGACTTTCCATGGGAGGACACGTTAGTATTTAGAATTTAAAAAAGAATTTAAATGCTTTCAAAGGTTCGAAATTCGAATGTTAATGATATTCAATTAATGATTAATATTAATATTCAATAATATTAATTTAATTATTGAAATATAATTTGTTAAGATGGCTTCGCTGGCAGCAACAAATTGGCCCAAACCAATTCCCTTGATTCCTTGTCTGTCTTGGTCCACGGCTTCTCCAGTTTTTACTGAAGGTGTGATGAGCGCTTCGATAAATTGGGCCCTACTCGAGTCTCAGTATTTCTCCAATGAAAAGTACCAGAACGATTTGGCCAAAATGGTCAATATTATCGACCAAGATGTACGAAAAACTACTTAATAATTACTAGAACACTTTAAATTGACCAATAATTGATATTTCCATGTGCTAAAATTATTATTCAAATTTTCAGGATGCTTTTTTAGCGGGACAACATTTTGCAAAACACTACCCAGCCAGTATGACGAGAATCGATCGACTAAAAATCGAGTCGAAGGAGATAAACACTGGTAATGATTCTAGTAAATTATGTACCAGCGACAATTCGCAGAAGGGGAGTGGGAGTAAAATTAAAAATAACAAAGTGCCGAATGGCCAGACTGCAGAGGAAAAGGCAGCGGCTAAACTTTTCCCTCTGAATCTTATTTCCAACCGATTTAAAAGCGCCGATACGGATGCTTTGAAGGGTAAGCCCCAAACCTTTCGTGTAGTAATTCTGGGTTTTTGAAATGGATTTTTTCTTTTTCCGCTTTTACTCTCCCAGCGTAATCTGAACTGATGACCTTGGTATTTGGCTTTTCCCTTGATTCAATTGAAAAGCGCTCAAATTTACGTTTACAAATTCAATCGAACCGCACCCGAGTAAATAAGCTTAAAAATACGCTTTCTAAATTATGTACTAAATCCACAATCGCTAAAGTAGCCTCCTATTTACCCACACTGGATAAAGTAGAGTTCTACACTACCTGCATCGGATAAAGTAATACTTCACCTGCACCGGATAAATGAGTGCACTACTTCACCTGCGCTGGATTAAGCAGTGTCCTACTTTAACCGGACAGGGTAAAGTAGTGCCCTGCTTTACCTGCACCGGATAAAGTAGTGACCTATTTTACATAAACAGGATAAGGTAGTGACCTACTTTACCTGAACGGGATAAAGTAGTGCCCTGTTTTACCAGCACCGAATAAAGTAGTGACCTACTTTACATGCACCGGATAAAATAATGTCCCACTTTACCTGCACCGGATAAAATAATGTCCCGCTTTACCTGTACCGGATGCAGTCGGTAAAGTAAATCGCTAACTTCCGTATCATCCCTAACTCCCTGTTTTTCCCCAATTCTATATGCAAATGAAAATAGTTCAAATTCGAAACGAAATTGCGTCCTGCATGATCTCAAGAGTTGATTTGTAATTCAGGGGTGTGCCTATTGCCCGTGTCCAAACACCCGCTATTTTCAGACAGTAAATGGCGAGAGCACGAGGCACTGCAGTTTATGCGGGGCATAATGGACGAATGCACACATCTCAGGAATTTTGAGGTTCCGGTGGACACTGAGCTGATAATTGCGGTCTGCGCCAGGGACGACGCCTACGTTCCTCGGAATGGATGCATGGGTCTCGAGGAAATTTGGCCAGGGGCCGAAATTCGATTCATCGATGCCGGTCATATCAGTGCCTATCTCTTGCATCAGAAATTGTTTAGGTAATATTTAACTTATTTTACCGTCTGTCGGTACAGTAGATTTCTTGAAATTACCAACAAACTTTTGAAATCAATGTTACCAGCGGCAAAAATATTGTCAGAAATTGGAAGTGTGGTTTACTGTCTGCCGGTAAAGTAGATTTCTTTTAAAGTAGATTTTCTTTTCTCAAGTTAACACTTGATAGTTTGTGTCGGTAAAGTATATTTATTGAAATAAACAATAAACTTTGGGAATCCCCATTACCAACGGAATAGATATTTCCAGAAATTGGGACTGTGCTATACTATATGTCGGTAAAGTCCATTTCTTAAAATAACTGGTAAATTTAAGGATTTGTGTCGGTAAAGTAGATTTCATGAAATTACCAACAAACTTTGTAAATCTGTTGCCAAAGGAATAGATAGTGTCTGAAATTGAGACTGCGGTTTACCATCCGTCGGTAAAGTTGATTTCTTGAAATATCAAGTAAATATGAATATTTGTGTCGGTAAAGTAGATTTCCTAAAATTAACAATATACTTTAGGACCCCTATAATTTCTTGAAATTATCAACAAACTTTGGGAATTTATATTACCAACGGAATAGATAATGTCAGAAATTTGGACTAAGGTTTACCATCTGTCGGTAAAGTAAATTTCCTAAAAATAACTGGTGTATTTGTGGATTTGGTTTGGTAAAGTAGATTTTTAGAAATCACCAACAAACCTTAGGAATCTATATTACCAACGGAATAGATATTGCGAGAAATTGGGACTGTGGTATACCATCTGTCGGTAAAGTCAATTTCTTAAAGTAACTGGTGAATTTAACCCGATTCCTGTCTCGGGGGGGGGGGGGGTAAATTTGACCCAGGGCAAAACTCAAAACAACAGAGTTTTCCACGAATTCGATAGTTTATTGTTAATTATTTATTATTCTGATTGAACGAATATCAAACTCCATAATTTTATCATAAAGTAGAAGGTTCAAAAGTGGTCTATGAATTTTCCCAGAATTTTTTATGCATATTTACTACATTTTCAAGACCATATTTACCCCAATATACGGTTAACGTAGTGAATAACAGCGATACGGTAATTGGGTTAAGGATTTGTGTCGGTAAAGTAGATTTCTGGAAATTACCAACAAACTTTGGGAATCTATGTTACCAACGGAATAGGTATTGTCTGAGATTGAGACTGCGTTTTACCATCCGCCGGTAAAGTTCTTTGTGTCGGTAAAGTAGGTTTCTTGAAATTATTATTAAACTTTGGGAATCCACATTACCAACGGAATAGATATTGCCAGAAATTGGGACTGTGCTATACCATCTTTCGGTAAAGTTCATTTCTTAAAATAACTGGTGGATTTAAGGATTTGTGTCAGTAAGGTAGTTTTTTAAAAATTACCAACAAACTTTGGAAATCTATGTTACCAACGGAATAGATATTGTCTGAAATTGAGACTGCGGTTTACCATCCGTCGGTGAAGTTGATTTCTTGAAATACCGGATAAACATGAGTATTTGTGTCGGTAAAGTAGATTTCTTGAAATTATCAATAAACTTTGGGAATCTATGTTATTAACCGAATAGACATTGTCTGAAATTGAGACTGTGGTTTACTATCCGTTGGTAAAGTAGATTTCTTGAAATACCGGGTAAATATGAATATTTGTGTCGGCAAAGTAGATTTCTTGAAATTATCAATAAACTTTGGGAACCCATAATTTCTTGAAATTACCAACAGACTTTGGGAATCTATATTACCAACGGAATAGATATTGTCAGAAATTGAGACTATGATTTACCATCTGTCGGTAAAGTTGATTTCCTAAAAATAACTGGTGTATTTGTGGAGTTGTTTTGGCAAAATAGATTTCTTGAAATTACCAACAAACTTTAGAAATCTATATTACCAAAGGAATAGATAGTCAGAAATTGGGAGTATGATTTACGATCTGTCGGTAAAGTAGATTTCTTAAAAATAACTGGTGAATTTGTGAATTTGTTTTGGTAAAATAGATTTCTGGAAATTACCAACAAACTTTAGGAATCTATGTTACCAACGGAATAAATATTGCCCGAAATTAGTACTATTGCTTATGATCTGTCAGTAACGTAGATTTCTTAAAAATAACTGATAAATTAGTGGATTTGTGTCGGTTAAGTAGATTTCTTGAAATTACCAACAAATTTTGGGAATCTCCATTACCGACGTAATAGATATTGTCAGAAATTGATACTATTGTTTACAATTTGTCGGTAAAGGAGATATCTTGAAATTACCAACAAATTTTGGGAATCTCTATTACCGACGGAATAGATATTGTCAGACATTGGGACTGTGATTTATCATCTGTCGATGAAGTAGACTTCTTAAAATAACTGGTAAATTTGTGGATTTGTGTCGGTAAAGTGGTTTTCTTAAAATTACGAACAAACTTTGGGAATCTATATTACCAACGAAATAGATATTGCCAGAATCTGGTATTGTGGTTTACCATATTTCGGTAAAGTAGATTTCTCGGGTTAATGGGTAAATTTGATGATTTGTGCCGGTAAAGTAGATTTTATGAAATTACCAACCAACTTTTTGGGAATCTATGTTAACAATGGAATGGATATTGTCTGAAATTGGGACTGCGGTTTACCATCTGTCGGTTAATTAGAATTCTAGAAATACCGGGCAAATTTGAGGATTTGTATCGGTAAAGTAGATTTCTTGAAATTACTAACACACTTTGGGGCTCTGTGTTACTAACGGAATAGATATTATCAGAGATTGGGACTATGATTTACCATTGATCGGTAAAGTAGATTTCTTAAAAATAAGTGTTAAATTTGTGGATGTATAGGTAAAGTAGATTTCTTGAAAGTATCAACAAACTTTGCGAATCTTCAATACCAACGGAATTGGGGAAATTAGGACTGTGGTTTACCATCTGTCGGTGAAGTAGAATTCTTGAAATAACTGGTAAATTTGTGGATCTGCATCACCATCGAAATAAGACCTTGGCAAAATGTGGAATTGGTGTGCAATAGTTAAAAAAATAATTTCAAATCGGATGAAAAACTGAAGCTTGGATTAAAAAAAAAAATTTCCTCAAATGAGGAAATTATCGGATTTCCTTATGTAAATAGGGAAATAAAAAATTTGTGGCGAAATCCTCAAAGTTTTCCTCTTAATTCTTTCCTTCTGATTTTCGAAGATCGTCGTGTGTAATTTTATTAGAAATACAAAAATTCTCATCTGGCGATTTTTACATCCTTTTGTTTTTATTTTTAACTTTAAGAACGTAAATTTAAAAAAATTTTTTTTATTTCTTTATGTATCTTTGAATAACTTCTTGCAGTATTTGCAAAAACAAATATAGAATTTATTAAGATAAACTTTTGAATATTTGTGATTATATGTTAATACTGATAAAAGACAAACATATTTTTTTATTTAAAAGATAATGTACATATTTTTCCAGGTCGACAATTGCAGAAGCCTTCGAGCGTTCGATGAAAAAATATCCAATCAACAATAGTTGATGATGAATGCTTCTATGAAAAATAATCAAATTTAGAAAAGGAACTTTTCTCTCTGTTTCTTCAGCGAAGATTAGTTGAATTTTACTATTGTCGTCTGGTTAATTGTGTCCATTAAATAAGAAGTAACAAAGTAAGAAATGCTTGAAACAAAAGGACACCAATCAATCATAAAACTGACTCGACTGTACAATAATTGTTACCTCGTTATTTAGTCGAAGAATATTTTTGATAAAGTACGCTTGATTTGTTCTGTGCGTATTTATTCAAAGTAGTTCTGAATAAAAACCTGATTTCTATTTTTCGTTAATCTATTGTAATTTACATAATATTGTTGATTTTAATGAGAAAGCAATAGCTAATTTTTAAGAAAAAGTAATTATTTTCCGGAAAAGTAATAATTTCCCGGAAAAAGTAATGATTTTCCGGAAAAATAATGATTTTCCTGGAAAAGCAATGATTTTCCGAAAAAAATGATTTTCCGGAGTAAGTAATGATTTTCCGAAAAAAATAATGATTTTTCGGAAAAGTAATGATTTTTCGGAAAAGTAATGATTTTTCGGAAAAATAATGATTTTCCGGAAAATAATGATTTTCCGGGAAAAGTAATGATTTTCCGGAAAAACGAATGATTTTCCGGGAAAAGTAATTATTTTCCGGAAAAGTAATTATTTTCCGGAAAAGTAATGGTTTTTCGGGAAAGCAATGATTTTCCGGAAAAGTAATGATTTTTCGGGAAAGCAATGATTTTCCGGGGTAAAAATGATTTTCCGTAAAAAGTAATGATTTTTCGGAAATAGTAATGATTTTTCGGGAAAAGTAATCAAAGTTTTTAAACGATTTTAAATTAAAACTGCCCATCATTCACAAATTTAAATGACATTTTAAGGAAAATATTTTTTACAGTTTTTTTTCAGAACTCACAATATTGTTGAGATTTTAAGGATTTTACGTCCTTGTAGTAAAGAATTGTTTTTATACAGATTACAGAAAAGTTATTTTATGATCATGCGAAATTTTATGCTTGATGTAATGAATGTATGTATACAATTTGTTATGAATGAAATATAACATCTTCACGTAAATATCTGACAATAACTTTTTTTTTATTTCACTACTTTTATCCGCAAATAAATTCGTTGAGCGATTATAATAATTGTAAAATATGCAATTTCAGAGTGCAAAGTATTAAACTGGAAAAAAGTCGATGTATAAAAAATATTTCAAGTAAATGATAAATAATAAATTAGAAATTTAAAAAATTGATTATTTATTAGAAATCTTACTATTTCGCGTTTTGAATTTATAATTCTTTAACTGGAATTAAAGATAAATTTCCTTGATTCGTTCCACAATTTGATCTCCATTATCTTATATACTTTAATATTAGTTTGCATTTTGATAAGCCTCTGTTTTTTAGCAGCGATGTAAGCAGGAAAATAATTCAGAAACACCTTTGAAAGGCCTCTCTGTTTTTTTTTTCACAATTTTGAAAAACAGTCCACGTATTCTTCCTTAAACTGTCATTTAGGTAAGTTTATTATTTGTCACAAATGGAAAAATTTATTTTTTATACATTAAAAAAAAAAGGGAAAATAATATTTTATTTGTATTACTTGTTTAATGAATTTCTAGGTAATTTCAAAATAGATTAATAAATTTCTATGAATCTGGTTATTTTCGTTTAAAATTTTCCAGAATTTTCAATTACTTTTTTTTAGTTCGTTTCTAAGGAATCTATCATCAAATTTTATCGCAAAATTATAAAAATTTTAATAAAGTCAACATTCCTTTAAAAAAATATTTACACATACTTTTTGAAATTGCAATAATTAAATTTTCCGAATCAGTTTTTTCATTTTCAAATTTTTGGTTACAATTTTCAAAATTTATTACAGTTATAAGTTGTTATAAGTATTGATTTTAATTTTCAGCAAATATATTAAAGTTAGAAATATTTTTAAAAAATTCAATCTGCTGTAGATTTTTCATGAAATTTTTAAAATTATTTATTGATAGGTATTTGAGTGATTTTAAGAATATTTAAAAATAGTTTCTGGCACAGAATTCTCAAAGTTCTGTTTTTTACATGGTTCAAGTTCAGATTTAAAAAAATTCACATAAAAATTTTAAACGAGTGTTTTGCCAAAAATACTTCACTTGACATTTGAAAATTGCGATAATTTAATTTTTGGAGAAAAGTATTGAATCAGTTTTTTTTTATTCTGAAATTTTTTGTTACAATTTTCAAAATTTGATTTTAATTTGTAGCAAAAATAACAGTTTAAAAAATTGGTTTTCAAAAATTGAACCTTCTACTGTAGATTTGATTATTCTTGAAGTTTTTAAAATTAATTACTGATTTGTATTGTAAGTTAAGACGATTTTCAAAAAAATCCAAATATATTTTAAAATTCAGATTTTAAGAAATTTCATATTTATAAAATTTACCAAAAATATTTTTTCGCAAATAATTCATTTTTCATATTTTAAAATTGCAATAATTTAATTTTGCTAATATTTATCAAATTTTAGGTTACAATTTTCAAAGTTTATTAAAGTCAAAAATATTCATTTGAATTTGTAGCATAAATAACAATTTAAAAAATTTTTGACTGAACATTTAATCAGCTACTACAATTTTCAAAATTAATTACTGTTCTTTTAAGTGTTTTAAGGCGATTAAAAAATCCTTTTGATTTATTAAATGAACTTTTTAAAATGGTATTCTTTTTAAGAGTTTTTTAAGACAAAAAAAACGGTACAACATTTTTAAAAAATCCTGTAATTCTTTACATTTACACTTAGAAAATTGTTTTTCCACAAAATAATTACAAGAAACATATTTTTAAATTGTTGATGTAAAGAAACAGCTTTCATTTTTTTATTTACTTTTTTTAAAAGTCTAACATTTTCTAATTTTTGAAACCCGAATTAATTATTTTTATAAATCCGTTCAACCCTCAAATTGTGCCCCAATATGTACTGGACACTATTTATACTCAAATTTTTATTTTTACCTTTAAAAATATCAAACCTAAACGAAAAAATCACCTTCAAATTTCAAATCTTCCCGCGCGCTCGCAGTACCATCTCATGGGACGGAAGTTGTACCCAGTATTTATTTTAATTTGAAAAATAAATAAATTTAAAAAGTTTTTTACTAAAAATTTAATCTTCTGCTGTAGTTTTAATTATTATTGAAGTTTTTGAAATTAATTACTCATTTTAAATGTTTTAAGACTTTTTAAAAAATTCTTTTTATATACGTAGTATTCTTAAGATCCTGCTATTCTTTAAATTTAGATTTTTCTAAATTACACATTTATAAAAATTAACATCGAATTTAACAAAATTATTTTAATTACTTATTTCATAGATTTTGTATTTTAAAATTGCAATAATTTAACTTTTCGGGAAAATTATTCAACAGTTTATTTTTCAAATTTTAGCCTACAATTTTCAAAATTTAATTTTAATTTGCAGCAAAAATAACAATCTAAAATTTTTTTAAAAAAATTTAATCTTCTGCTGTAGATTTACTTATTAAATTAATTTTAAGAGCTTCTTAAGGCAGTAAAAAAAACTTTTTGTATATAATATTCTCAAAATCCTGTTATTCTTTAAATTTAGATTTTTTTAAATTACGCATTTATAAATTTAACCTCAACTTCAAAAAATTATTTTAATTATTTATTTAATACATTTGATATGTGTTTTTAAATCGCGCTGTGATTTAATGTTTTGTAAAATTTTACAGATATTTTCATTTATTTTCAAATTTTAGGTTACAATTTTCAAAGTTTCAGTTTAATTTATAGGATTTGTAGCAAAAATAAAAACAGTTTAAAAAGTCGTTTACCAAATATTTAACCTTCTGTAGATTTACTTTCTAAATAAATTTTTTAAATAAATTTTGTTAAATTAATTGTTGAAGAAATTTTTAAATAAACTTTGTAATTTAATTATTCTCTTTAACAGTTTTTTTAATACAACAAAAAACTTTTTGTACAATATTCACAAAATCCTGTTATTCTCTAAATTTAAGTTTATAAAATTGTTTTTCCCAAAATAATCATAAGAATCATATTTTTGTACCGACTTCATAATTTTTTTTTAACTAATAATTATTTTTATAAATTTTTTAAACCTTCAATAAATTGTGGTCAACTGAAAAATCTTGAGAAAGATACAATTGTGGAACAATAAAATTCCCAACATTGTAAAATCGCCGATAATTGTCGGCGATTTTAGAGTGTTGGGAATTTTATTTTCGAGAATTTTATTTTTATTCCAATTTTATACGTACAATTTTACAATAATTTTCAACACTGGAAAATTCCCTTCACTAGAAATTTCCTAACAGTATATAATTTTACCGAAATTAAAAACTCCCGAAAAAATTAAAAATTGTCTTAATAAATAAATAAATAAATAATTCTAATAATAATTTTAATTTAAAATATTTAAAAAATGCAGAATAAATTTAATACATTTATTTACTAAATTATTTTTTATTAAAACAATTTTTAATTTTTTTTTTCTGGAACTTTCCAGTGTTGGGAATTTTTCAGCGTCGGTAATTTTACAATATTGGCCATTTTCTGTCGGAAATTTTTAAGTGTCGAGAATTTTCAATTTTGTTGAAATTATAAACTTTCAGGAATTTTCTAGTGTCGGGAATTTTCCAATGTTTGGAATTTTATATTGTCGGCGATTTCACAATTTCGGAAGTTTTATTTTTATTAGAATTTTATTACAATTTTAGAAATTATACAATTTTACAATTCTTGACACTGGAAAATTCACGACACTAGAAAATTCTCGACGGTATATAATTTTACCGAAAGTGAAAATTTTCGACACAAAAAAGTTCCTGCATAAAAATTAAAAATTGTTTTAATAAATAAATGATTAAATAATTTTAATAACAATCTAATGTAAAATATTGTAAACAATACAAAATAATTTTAAATAAATTAAATTTTATTAACTTAAATTTATTAAAATTATTTATTTATTACTATGATTTTGAAATTAAGCTAAATTTATTAAAATTATTCATTTATTAATATGATTTTGAAATTAAATTGAATTCATTAAAATTATTTATTCATTAATATGATTTAGAAATTAAATTAAATTTATTAAAATTATTAATTTATTAATATGATTTTGAATTTTTGTTTGAGAATTTTCTTGTTTGAGAATTTTGAGAATTAGTAATTCTATTTATTTATTTATTGAACCTATTTTTTATTTTTTTTCGGCAATTTTCCAAAGTCGGAAATTCTCTTTATCGGAATTTTTCCATCATCACCAATTGTGCCTAATATATATTAAAGCTGGTTATTAGTTAATTTTTCATTTTTGCCTTAAAAACATCAAACAATCCTAAATAAAAAAATCTTTTAAATTTCAAATTCAAATTTCCCCGCGCGCTCTCAGCGCCCTCTCTCCTAGCGGAAGTTGTTTTCTCAGCACTTGCTCATTTCTCCTGTACCGGAAGAGTGGCGGCTCGCTTGTGAAAAGGCCAGGAGCCAGCGTTGGCCACATGTCTTCTCGAACCGCTTTTCCGTGAGAAAAAAAGCCTGAAAATGCCGAGTGTTTACGTAATTCAAACCGTGTCGTTTCTCATACGTTCCGCGTAACTTATCCGCAATCGAGAAACGTCGCCTGCGTGTTTTCCACCTCGGATCGAATCGTGTTCGCGTCCAACTCACTGGAATCCAACCGCGAGTGAAAAAACTCCCGAGAATCACCGTCTGCTAGTCACGTACTCGCGTCCTCGCCTCGTGTTCGTGTCCAAGTTTTTTTTGTGCATATCGAGTGCACCAGTATCAAAAATCGCCAAGTCATCCTCGCACCCCCGACCCCTAAATTCCATCCACACCAGGAAGTGTCTCAATTCGGAAAATTTAATTCGAAAACTCAATCGCAGGTGCCGGTGGGTCCCCCAGTGCCGAACCTAACCTCAAAGCTGAGCTTTGAAAAATTTGATCGTCACCATGAACTCGAGCATGGGATCCTTGTTTTGAGGTTAGAATCCCGCGGACTTGGAGGTTAGGAACCCGCGGGAGTGGAAAATCACCGTCAGGATTGACATTGATGTCCCTCACACAATTGGGGAGCTGATTTCGTTTTCCTGGACCTCGTGTTTTTCTCGGAGCCAAGATGGCGGCGAGGGTGAGTGGCCAGGGTAGTAACGAGCCGACCGAGGGCCCTGGGGTTTCCTACGCCAGCGTCCTCAACCTCCAGAGGGCCAAGGACAGCAACAAGGAAAACATCTCTCAGATGCAGAAACCTCCTCTGCAGGCCAAGGAACGTCTCGAGTCCGAATCCAAGGGGAAATCCTATCAAAAATCATCGAAAAGATTCACCAGGGGCGAACGTGCACCCCAGGGAAAAACAGCCCTGAACTCGGCCAGAAATTCGGATAAACAGGTAGGAGAGAAAAATTTGACTGATAAAAGTTGTGTCGACGAGGAAAATTTCGGGGAATCCGTGAAAAAATCCGGGGATAAAATTTCAGGGGAAGAAAATTTACCGAAGAAGCAATTGGTGAATGGGGAATTGGGGAGTGATGGGGAGTTTCAAACGGTGGCACCGAAGAGTGCGAGAAGAAAGGAGAAATTGAGAGAGCACAGGGACCATAGAGAGAGACACAGAAATCGAGAGAGACATCATGCGAGAGGACACAGTGGGGGGAGTAAGGACCGTTTCAAAGAGCGAAGTGATATTAAAGACAGAGATAAGGATCGAGGGGAACAGAAGGAGGAGGGGGAGGAACCGGTGAAATATGTGGAGGCACCATTGCCGGCTGTGAATCCGTGGATTAAGGGAAAAAGTAATTCGGGTTCTGGTCCAGCTTCAGTTCCAGTTCCGGTTCCGGTTGTGGTCTTGGAGCAGAAGGCGGAGAGGGAGAAGAGAGTTCTTCAGCCACAGCAACAACAGACGAAACAGATCGGTGAGTATTGCTACAGTTACGAGTGTGTTAAATGAGAGGAGAATAATCATTCTCGGTCGCGAGAATGATAATGTTGAAAACGAAAAACAAAAATTAAAAAAATGCCAGATGTTTAAAATTTTATTAATGATAACAATAGATGTAGATGTGAGAAGCTGCCAAAAAAGTTTCACTCCCCTATCAAATGCGGAATCCACCCTAATTTCATCCTAACAATTTGAAAAAAAAAAAACCGGAAAATTAGCCTAAAAACAATACTAAAAAATTGATTGCTGATAATATGTAATTCTATTCGACGCCAAAAGCTACCAGATAAAGTTGCAACCCCATATCTAATGTGAAAACCACCCTTATTTAACACCTATGATTTTAAAAAATTCTGAAAAATTACCCTAATGTCAATACTAAAAAATTGCTTGCTGATAATAATTCTGTTCGATGCTCAAAGTAGCACAAAAAATTTTAATTCTGTAATGAATGCGGAAACTACTCTTATTTCACTTCAAAGATAAAAAATATTAGGCTGGTGCTATAACTACGCTAACGTGAACTATATCTCCCAAAACTAAACCTACGCCAAGTTTCAAATTTAAAATGTTCAAAATTACACAATTTTCAACTTAAATTCTTTGTAGTTAAATAATTATAAAATAGAAAAGGTTAAAATTGGAATAATGTCATGTTAACAAAATTCAACATTATATGATTCTAATTTAAATAATTCAAAATTTTATAATTTAAAAAGAAAACCTTTTAATACTTGACCGACAATAAATTCAGAACACTCAAAATCGCAGTTTAAGATTTAAACAATAGAGACTCGCTTCTTTACATAAATTGTTCAGAGTTAAACAATTTCCAATTAAAAGTCTTAATAATTGGAAACAATTTTAAATTGAAAACATATAAAGAATAATTTCAATGAAACTTTAAAAATTAGAGAATTTCAAATTAACGAAGCGTTTAAAAGTCAGGAATTAATAATTATTTTTAATTTGAATCGCTCAAGCTTGTATGGTTTTAATTTTGAATTTGTAGTAGTAATAGTACATTACGTAACGCCGTGCGGTAGACTGATTTTCGTCTCGTATGGTGTTTTCACACGAGCGAAGCGAGTG